>VOQK01020842.1:3488-13707 GCA_015052645.1 Benitochromis conjunctus
GAAACATAACATCCCAGAGGTGTGCTGTTGGATTTAGGTCAGGCGAGCGTGGGAACCAATCAATGGTATCAATTCCTTCATCCTCCAGAAACTGCCTGCATACTCTCACCACATGAGGCTTGGCATTGTCTTCCACCAGGAGGAAATCAGCACCCACTGAACCAGTGTAGGGTCTGACAATGGGAACAAGTATCTCATCCTGATACATAATGGCAGTCAGGGTGTCATTGCCAGACCATCAGTGACTCATCACCAAAACGGTCATGTTAAATGATGTTACAGGCAGCATAACGTTTTCCCCAGATTCTCCAGACCCTTTCATGTCTGTCACTTGTCCACTCAGGGTGAACCTGTCCTCATCTGTGAAAAGCACAGGGTGCCAGTGGTGGATCTGCCAATTCTGATATTCTATGGAACATGCCAATCAGGCTCCACGGTGCCAGACAGATAGCACATGGCTCTCAGGCGACCCTCACAAAGTCTGCTTTTGATTCTTTGTTCAGAGACATTCACACCAGTGGCCTACTAGAGATCAAAGCAACTCAACTGAACTCCAAGATTGCTCTGGCCATCCAAATTCTTCAATCTATCTCTGAAGAAACTAATTTCATCCGCTTGTATTTGCAAGTTTAATCTTTCGGTCATTGCCCAAGTCTCATGACCATAGGTGAGGGTTGGAATGCAGTTGGACTGGTAAATCTTTCACTGCAACATCTGATACAATACGTCATTGCAAAACTGCTGACGTTGCATCAAGTCAGTCCAACTCATGCCGTGCCTTCCAATCACACATGAATGAGACCGTGAAATCCTTCACTTCAGGCGGCCTCTCTCCCTAAACCAGAGAGAGCGTTCTGCCATTTTGAACTTGAACTTATGTATCAGCTATAGACGTGCATTCAAAAGGGCAATACATTCAGGAATTGAGCTCTCCAAGAGGCACACAATTAAAAAAAACCAAACATCCAAACTGATAATAGTCAAGTTGAAAGATGAAGTGAATCAATAGAGGGAAAGCTTGCACCACATGAAAGGCATGTCATCCTTCAAGTAATTGCATCTGTATGTGCACTGAGGGCTGGCTCTGAAGAACCCACATAAAGAGGGGTCATTACACTGGAGCAGTTTGCTGTCAGTGCAATGATTTATATGGGCTAATATATGGAAAGCTTTATAACATAGAGCTATATGTAAACTTACTATATGCACTGTGGTAAGGAAGATTGCAGAGAAATAATGACAAAGAAGAGAAGGGACATGGAAGCATGCTTACTGAAAGTTCAAGAGGGATACTGACTTGTGTTTTTAAACCTAAGTTTTATCTTTGCAGTCTGTGGATTTTGATGCGTGAAGCCTCACATATCAGTTGTGCAAAAATGAATAAATGGCACTTTCCAAATAAGGTCTTTATCTTTGTGTCTCCTCTATTCGTATTTCTGAGTAGAATGGAAATAAAGCACAGTGGCACTGTTTGAATGGGAAGACATGAAAAGGTTTGGGGAAAAGAAAAAGCTAAGAAAACGCTCAAAGTGGGACAGTGAGGAACCACTTCAAATGAAACAGATTTTTACAATCCTTTCCAAAAAAGATCTGCAAATATTTAATTAAAATTCTATAAAGACAGCATATCAATTGTGTCTTTTTACTGTCTTTAGAAGTCCATGTTCTTATTTTGAATTTGATGCTAGTTGCACATTTTTAAAATTTGGAGAGCAGCACTAAGCTTAATAATAATAATAATAATAATAATAATAATAATAATAATAATAATAATAATAATAATAATAAAGGTCAGTACCAGTATCAGTGCTATAAAAAGGGCATCCAGAGAGGATGAGGGGCTCATGGACAATCATCATCAATTTAAGAATAACAGTTTTTAACTCAGCATAAATTTAGGATTTTCTGAATTTACAGTACATGAAGAAGACTGGATCAGCTCTTTGTCCTCTCAAGGATACTTGAGGGTGCATGGGAGTTTGCCCAACCAGTCTACATGTGTTTTGTGGACTTGGAGAAGGCATTCCAGTTGAGGTGGTTCAGACATCTGACAAGGATGCCTCCTGGGCGCCTCCTGGGTGAGGTGTTCTGGGCATGTCCCACCGGGAGGAGGCAGACCCAGGACACACTGGAGAGATTATATCTCTTGGCTGGCCTGGGAACGCCTTGGTGTTCTCCTGGACAATGGAGGAGGTGGCTGGGGAGAGGGAAGTCTGGGCTTCTCTGCTTGGGCTGCTGCCCCTGCGACCCGGCCCTGGATAAGCAGAAGAAGATGGATGGATGGATGGATGGATGGATGGATGGATGGATGGATGGATGGATACAACTCAGAGAACTCTAAGTATAAAATGATGAAGAACATTACTGCATGTCTGTGAGCTTCATACCCTTAAGGCAGCCTCTTTTTGTCTGGCAAAACCTCTCCTCTGGTTTGCTGACAAGCAAATTATAATACATTTACACATTTGCAGCTCTTCACAAACACTTGCTCAGTATATTTTCCCCACAAATGTGTGTGCAGAACTGAGCAGCTCAAAGCAGCCACCAGGTGTGCCACATGCAGTTGACTGCATAGTTGAATTCTGCTTACACAAATGAACTTGTTGTCACATAGTTTGGAAGCAGAAAGCCAGGAAGGAACTGGGTCCTTTTATGTTTGGTCACTGTCAGGGCAATCAGACACACAAAAGGAATTATGCTTTCTCAGGCAAGTTCTGCCCCACGTGTCTGTTTTACATTATAAGAATATCTCAATATCTCATGAAAAATGTGATGAAACCAGGAATATACAGGCTATAAGACCGAGATCAGTTTAGCTACACACAGTGAAACGCTCCAATTTTATTATTGGGTTCAGACAGAAAGACCATAGCTGGATTATAGCTGCAATTCCACAAAAAGTAGAAAACTTTGTGAATACAAAATACAAATTTTCAGCCTAAGTTGTGCTTTTTTTTTTTTTTTTAATCAATGGCAATTTTAGTGAGAAACCACTTTGTATGCTGCTGGTGTCACTTAATAGTTAACAGTATAGAGCAGTAATTCATCCAGCACAGCTGCATTAGCTAAAACATAGCTCATATTTTGCAGTGCAATGTGCAAGCTCTCAGTTTTTCTAGTGAGAACAAAGACTGTGAACAAAGTCTGAGAGACTGAAGGCTTCCTGAAGCTTTAAACCTACCACATCAGCAGAAAAGACATTTTATAAATAGCAGAGTTGCAGACACCCTTTTTTATTATATCCTTATATAACTCAGTTGCAATATGCTCTCTAAGACTGAAGCTCTTTTTTCTTTGGGATTGATACTACAAAAGACTGTCACTATTTTCACCTGATATTCCTTATTATTGATGATGCAGAGCACATGAGTGTGCGTTCAGTTGCTGACTCCCCTGCTTCCCTGTCCTCATCCTCGTCTGTTTTGACATACCTGCTCTGAATGCACCTTTAAACTATTTTTTCTACATTTTTTTTTGCAAGTGTTCGACATCTAATTGTAAGTCTGAGACTGTGTCTCCCTTTGCATATATACCAATAAACCATTCTCTCTCTGTCTCAGCCTGTGTAAGTCTGAGTTTGGACCTTAGCCTGAAACTTTCTGAGGTTAATCTTCACACTGCTACTCTAATTCAAAGTGTGTCTCCCTCACTGAGCCTGCACCAATAACATCATACGCCTCAGCCTGAGCTTGTCTCTTTATTGGAATAAGCCTGAATGTGATGTTGTCGCTCTGTAGCTGTGTGTATATTGTCTTGCTGTCTTGCCTTGAAACTGCTCTTCTGTCTAAGGAAAGAACTTAGAAATCTGAGTACGAGCCTGCAAAAGCCCAAACCTAAACCTAATCCTAAGATTGCACTATATTGATTACGGTGTACGGATTTCCTTTAATGCTGAAATAAAAACATTGGAAATGTTTGCATTTTTAGTAACTTTGAAACTTTGCAAAATTATTAACCTTTCTATTTATGTATGTGGAAATAAACAAACGTTATGACTGAGTTTCCTCTGATTAGGCTTTTCCACCGGTGCCCCCGCATCCTGTGTTAAAGCTCAGTGAGAGAATTCAACTAGATCTATCAGCCATGCTTTGTTATGCTTAATCATAAATGATGGGATACAAAATTTCAATAAAACCTGTTTGGTAACATCCCCTATTCAGAGAGGCAGACAGCTAAACAGTCAGACAGGTAGGAGGTAAAGTCTGCAAAAGCAGGCACATAGTCATGTAGGCAGAGACAGATGTGCAGAGAGACAGGCACACAGTCATGTAGCCAGAGACAGATGTGCAGAGAGACAGGCAGACAGTTATTACTCTTACGGCGCGAGTGATCAACAGTAATTATCTTTTCTGACCAGGGGAAGGCTGTCTTTTAAAGCCTCCCTCCCCTCTGACAGCTCATTAATCACCGGCAGCTGAGCCGAAAGAGCCAGGCCGCCAAGTGCTAGAGCACAAACCTGTTCCGACAACCTAGATACATACCCAAGAGGTGACAAAAATAAAATCACTCAACCCTGTTACCTAAAGAAGTTCGGCTGCACGGGATGTTGTTTGCATATATAACTTTATGGAATCAGACAGGTCTGCAGCGGTGGAATCGGTGAATCAGCCTCTCGCAGTCTGTTTCCTTCTGCTTGCTGCTTTTGACAAGCGTTCTGAAATGTTGTAGGAGTACGAACATAACAATGACTACATTACAGCTCAGACAATTTCAGTTTTACTCATCAGGATTTTATGGTGAAAGATGATCCTCTTGTTTTTTTTTTTTTATTTAGCAAAAAAAAAAGAGTGGTTCAGTTTCAGCAAAATAAATGAGGGTATGTGGGAGGAGTGTAAAGTGTTCTTTTACAAATGAGACAATGAAGACAAAGTAACTGCCAACACAAAAGGACACCAAATTATATTTTTTTAGACATGATATCTTGAAAAATTACCTTGGAGCCTTTCCAAAAACATGTAAAAATATTAAACCAGCTCTTCTGCAGGCGCATTTTAAGCTCCTGATAGTCTGTTAAAGTGGGCACATTCTTCCCCAGCAAAAGCAATCTTAGAAAGTGAACCGAGACCAAGCTGCTGTTGATTCGATGTGAGTTCATTTTCAGGCTTAACAACTCACATTGTGTAAAGCTACAATAAAACAATGCTTCTTTGGCTGGGTGGAATGCCATACCATTGGAGGAGCGAGCTGGAGGTCTTCCCGTCATTGTTAGCGAGCACATTAGGGTAAAAATAAATGTTTACCTGCAAATTTGTGCCACATCCTCTTTTTTTTGTCTCTTTCAGTGCTCTGACTTCTTTACATGCATCGCTTGTATCTTTGGCTTTGTTGATCTGTGGTGTGAACTTAATTTCATTTTGCTGTCTGTCATGAAATTTTGCCTGAACAGAAGAATTTCAAACACCCGTTACTGGGTTGTTTTGACAGACAGCAACAAAAGACAATTTTTCCAAACGCTGTCATTAAGCACCACGAGCTGCCCACTATGGTTTTAAATGCACATTGCCTTAGTATTTAATTTAATCTATTATATCCATGTAGGGCAGAGCAAGGGAAAAATATCTGAAATGTGAAGCTGAGGGTTCAACGGGATTTAGGTGTGCTATAACTTTTTGTTTTCCAATAGGAATATTTAGTTACTTGAAATTCATTAAGAAAACTGCTAACTGTGGGGACGATTCCTACTCTTTAGTCATGATTTGTCTTTGCTCGTGTTTGTCAGCTCCTTGTTTTAATTTGTCACTTTATCTTGTTTTAGACTGTCCACTTCTTGTCCTTGTGTTTTTCCCACCTGTGTGATTAACTGCCCTCCTCTAAAGTGTGCCATCTGTGTTTAGTTGTCCTTCCCTCTTTGAATTTAGTCTTTCTCCTGCTCTCTTTGTGCCAGATTGTCCTTGTACTTCGTGTTGGATTTCTTTGCTTGATTTGGATTGATGTCCTATTTACTGAACCCGTTTTGCTCATTTAATAACTCCCTTTTGTCCTCTACCCTTCTTGTTCTGCATCATGCATTTTGAGTCCTGCTCTTGTGTGTTGCCTGTCACAGGACCATTTCACACTATGAAAGAAAGCTACTGGCTAACTATAATCTTAAAAGTGACCTTGACTAGATCGTATTCAACGACTTTTATCGCATCAACTAAATTGTAGAGATTACTTTGGTGCAATAACCTGCTAAATAACAAGAAAAGTAAAGTGGTGAAGAGAGCAACCTTATAACTATATTTTTCCCCTGACAGCTGCCTATCTATGCAGCCAGGTCTTCAGTATTCCACCAGCCTCATTTATCGCTTTACTGCAGAGGAGAGAAGTGAGCTCCAGCTTACTGTCTACCCCCCTCCGACTGTGTCAGCGCTCACAGTTGCTGGGATTGGCAGGCCCTCGCTGTATAATGATGGTAATTCATTTCTATTAAACAGGTCCGTTATTATTGTTAAACCGTTAGAGTGGCGTCTCGGCGATTAACATACGCTGCCAGACAGCAGGCTGAGCGAGACAAATTAAAATCTCGTCACCTTGGCGGCCACCACTGGTGCTGTCACCACCTTCATACAGTCATGGGAACACAAAGAACTTACACGCTTCAGGTGCTGCATTCAAGGTAAATAATAACACGAGGGCATGTAGCATGAAGCTATACGTTACATCGTGATGCATAGAGATAAAACATGCTGAGTAAAGATATTAGATCAGTTAGTACACTTGTCATACCCCCCTCCCAGGACTATGCATCATCACTAACCAAACTCGCATAATATAAACCAGCAATGCAACATTCTCGTGCATAACAATAGTTTTTTTTTTATTTCATGATCATTTTTAACCACTTTCCCATCCCTAAGGCCTGCTACTTCAGGGAGGGCTAATCTGTTGATTGGTTATGCACTACTTTGGTTCAGAGATTGCATACAATGCTGTCATCACGTCAAGATTTGATTTTGTCCAACATCCTGGCGAAAGAAAAAATAAACCCTCAAAACTTCACATCTTCATCAGCCTTGGCTGTAATTTGTGCTTTGTTTTTACTAAATATGTAAATGGTAACATGTTAGCATGCTAATAGCAACACTTAGCTTAAAAGACTCCCGTGGCTAAAGGTGCACAAACAGAGCTAGGTTGTTCAGTGTGCTGTCAACTTTATCTCTGTGGCGGGGCGTGGTCTGCGGTGCCAGGGGAGATGGACGCACCTGCACGGCATCTGCAATCACACCTCGCCGTCATAAAAAGCTGTGCTGTCTGTGTCTGTTGTTGTTGTTGGAGAAAGCTGCAGCCGTGTGACGGTAAACAGTCACCGAGTGTGAGTTAATAAAGAAAAGTTAAAAAAGCATGAAACTGTCGCCGTGGTTCTGTTACAGTCTCATATCAGATAAAGCTAATACCCTGTAAGAAATATTATTCTTATTTTGTTCAAGCCCTTCCATAACTTTTTAAAAGATAGTTCCTTGAGCTTTTTGGGACAGCACTGAAAAGGAAGATATTGTGGTAATCGTAAGTGGAAGTTACTGTGCTTGTCCGTTATTGGACTCTTTGACTTCTTTTTACCTATAGTGTTAGTTTATTACGTGTGGACAGAGCTTCTTTTTACAGTCAGATTTAAAGTTTTTGCCGGGTTTTACATTTCACAAGCGTGTGAGCAATTTGAAAATAAAAGTGCTAAACACTTCAGAAGAAACCTCATATTTAAACCATGAGGTCCTCCCTTCTCCTGGTCAATATGAACAAACACCATCAGTTACATAATCTATAAACTTAACAGATATTTTGTTAAGCATTGTGCAGGTGTGAATAAGTCATCTCTTTGTATTCATTATTTCAGAGAGACTCATTTAAACTGGGAATGAGATTCAGCAGTTAAAATGCCTCCTCTTGCTTCCCGCCCGTTAAGACAGTCTTTGGCTGATCTTTTTGTTGTTGGGTAATAACAATAATATTCAGGGAAACCAAAAGCAATATTTGCCACATTATATGTGAATAAGTCCCTTTAATAGATTTTCCTATCCGCCCCTCCGGTTTTATTTTTTATTATGTCTGCCTGGCACCACAAATATCTCCTGAGGCTGTCTGTCTACCTCCTAGCCACCACAGCAGCAGCTGATGGGGCGAGGAGCACGACAAACAACGCTGGAGAAAGATTTGAGCAGGCACGGAGGACAGGAACATGAAGTAGAAGAAGAAGGGTGGAAGAAGAGAAAGTCGATGAAAAGAGACTAAAGAGGGAACAGCAAAAAGAAAAAGATATGACGAGATGAAGCCCACGAGGGGAGGATGAGAGAGGGAAGTGTGAGTGGGAGAGGCACCTATGGAGCGTGAAGAAAAAGAAAGGCATAAAAGTGACAGAAACAATTCAAAACACAGTAGAGGCAGTGAACGAAAGACCGAAACAAAGGAGGAAAAGGTGAAAAAGGAAACATTTATCTTTTTCATGTGCCAGTCTTAGATAATCCCTGGAAATGGCAGAGCATGATTCACTGACGGTGTGACTCATATTGCAGATCCTCACTAATGGTGCCAAATGAACAATTCGGCAGTAACACTATACTACTGCTGAATACAAACAGCTCTCAGACTGCTGTAATCAGTCATGTCTTACAAGAAAGAAAAAAGTCAAGTATAAATGAAGGAACAGAGACATGTTTATTAGCTGCTATCTTGGTAAATCCGAGGATTGTTGTTGTGACTTTTGACCTTTGTAGTAATGGCAGCTTCTACTGTAAGAGTGGATGTTTGTTTTAGTCTAGCCTTCAGTGAGAATTACACAAGGGAGCAGCAGCTGATTGACTGGAAACATCTGTACTGGCCGTTTCACGTAGGATGCAACACGCACGGCCGTGCACTATAAAACCCATTCATTACTATTGCTTTGCTGCGCAAAACAAAGCACAGTGATAGTTACACAGATTTCTGAATCTGAAGTCTGACATCATCAGCCATTTTCCAAGAGTCCAAACTCTTCTTTGGTTTCCAAAAATCAAACACATGCTGTGTGCAACAGAGTCCATCAATGAGAGATTAAAACAGTCCAAATTTTTTAATCTCCAAGAGAACGACCAGTTTGGCTGCTCTCCCAGGTATTACAATAAAGTTTAACATCCCGGCATCCACGAAAAAGAAGATTTACGATGTTTAATGGTGTAGGAAGTTATTAGGAAGTTAGCTTGCCAGTTTCCATTTAAAGATAAAATACCATATTCTGACTGACTCTATCACATAAACTAATTAGCTTAGGGTTCCTGAATGTTTTAATGTTTATGGGTTTTTGAAATTGGGCTAGGTGCCATCTGGTGGCTACCTACAAAGCTATTGTTCAGATAGTATAAACTGGGGATGTCCGGGACTAGTAATGTAATGGGGTCAGTAATGAGAAGCCAACACTAAAGCGCCTTAATTCTGGATTCTTATTGATGGGCAAATAAGGGGAACTCCTCCAGCAGCAAGAACACTTTGGGTTGTGTGGAAGTCTAACAAAAGTCTAACATTGTAGAAACGACTAAAATTGGGTTAAGAACTGTCCAACGCATTATTAAAAAGTGGAAGGATAGTGGGGACCCATCGTCTTCAAGGAAGAAATGTGGCCGGAAAAAAAATCCTGAATGATTGTGATCGGCAATCACTTAAAAGTTTGGTGAAATCAAATGGAAGAAAAACAACAGCAGAACTCAGGGCTATGTTTAATAGTGAAAGTAAGAGCATTTCCACACGCACAATGTGAAGGGAACTCAGGGGATTGGGACTGAACAGCCGTGTAGCCGTAAGAAAACCACTAATCAGTGAGGCAAACTGGAAAAAAAGGCTTCAATTTGATAGGGAGCATAAAGATTGGACTGTGGAGCAATGGAAGAAGGTCATGTGGTCTGATGAGTCCAGATTTACCCTGTTCCAGAGTGATGGGCGCATCAGGGTAAGAAGAGAGGCAGATGAAGTGATGCACCCATCATGCCTTGTGTCTACTGTACAAGCCTGTTGGGACAGTGCTATGATCTGGGGTTGGTCAGGTCTAGGTTCAGCAACCAAAAATGAGGCCAGCTGACTACCTGACTATACTGGACGACCAGGTTATTCCATCAATGGGTTTTTTCTTCCCTGATGACACGTGCATATTCCAAGATGACAATGCCAGGATCCATTTGTGAAAGAGTGGTTCTGGGAGCATGACACATCATTTTCACACATGGATTGGCCACCACAGAGTCCAGACCTTAACCCCACTGAGAATCTTTGGGAT
>VOQK01020846.1:9907-27652 GCA_015052645.1 Benitochromis conjunctus
GTATCTGTCTTTAATTAGATGATATGAAAGTGAGAAAAAAAAAAAAAGTCTTTGATGTTGTGCTGAAACATTTTTTTCTCACAGTAGAATGGATGGAAATTTCACGTGTCAGTTTCTAAAAGGGCTGAATCACAGCACAACATCTGCTTTATAGTATCTCTGGGGCAAAATGTTCTCAGACTTGCCAACGTGTTACCATAGTGCACGAGAGCATAATAAGAGCCTCAGTCCTGTCTGTGCTCGAATAGACTATTAATTCTTACAGGATGCAAAGCAAAAAGAGATGAATCATCAAAAAGGAACCCAAGTCTGAAGTATTTGATGTCATGTGGCATTAGATCCCAATGCAGCACCACTTTCTTATCATTTATTAGTCATCACTGGCTGTTTCGTGGTCTTACCGCTTGCTGTCCATGATAAATTGAATTGTATTAGGGAGTAAAATTGCTTTGCCAGCCTGGTCGCTTGCTGCAACACTTTTGGCACTTCACACGATCGTCTATTTGGCCTACATTTTTAGCACTAGATTTTCCAAATCTCCCAGGTGCTGAGTCATCAAAACTTCATACATGGAAACCCAGAGCCCACCAACAATCCCCCACTTGACGCAGACTGTTCATAGCTGTAACTCCAACTGACCCAGCTGCTGGGTTATGGGTGCGGGCAACATGCATGGAGAGAGTTCATCTTTTATGAGAAGGCCCTGCTGCATCATATGGGTAGTCTATTTAGGTCTGGGCTACTGGCAGGGCCCCTGTAAAGAGGCGCTTAAGAACCAAACTTAGTAGAAGTAGCCACGGAAACCGAACACTAAAAATATATATACAGTAGACTCACTTCTATATTGTTATTTTTCTTCTTTTTATTATTCTTTTACTTTGGGAATGTAGGGCAGAGACAGAAGAGGTAGTGTTTGGTTGTGGTTTCTTCTGATCTGAGGCCAGAAGGGTTTTGGTTCCAGAAACCAAAGGAACTATCTCTTGAAACAAAGAGAATAATAGTTAGTAACCTGTTTTCATTTAAAAGAATTAGAATTTCAACATGTAAAAGATGTTCATAAGATCTCTTGCAAAGAGGGTTTCAATATTCTTTGATGCTCGGCTGGGAAAAACGTATAAATCTCATCTGTAGCTGATATTGTAATTGCATTCATCTGGTGCTAATGATGATACTTAATTGATATTCAGTACCTAAAATATATTAAGAACAAATCCCTGTGGGTGTAGCTTGAAATTGCATACTGTGCCTGACACATCTTCAGACCTAAGCTATAAAACACAGTTTGTTCTTATTCATACTTTTTATGTTCTGGTTTTTATTTCAAGCTAGTAGCTAACCTCCGACTCCTAAAATTTATATTCCAATACAGTTAAAGTGCATTTTCCAGCATTATATTTGCATGTGGCATTTGTTATATGTTATTTACATGAAATTCTGTCCCTGCCATTACAGTATTGCAGCATAAACTGAAAGGAGGCCTGCCTAATCTCTAGAGGCAGTTTGGGTTCCACAGTTTGGGAGCTGCTACAGCAAAAGCACGTTCTCCTCTAAGTTTACGCTCAGTCCTGGGTACATTCAGGAACAGCTGATCAGCTGACCTGAGAGAGCGGGTGGGTGTATAAGCCTGTAGCAGCTCAGAGAGATATGATGGGGCTCGGCCATGGAGGGCTTTTAAAGCAATTGAAAGAATTTTAAAATGAATCCTATAAGGAACGGGCAGCCTGTGAAGTGAAGCTAAAATAGGGGAAATGTCAAACTTTCGAGTGCCAGTTAAAAGACGAGCTGCAGCATTTTGCACCCTGGAAATGAGTAATGAATGAAGCACTGACCCCTAAATAAAGTGCCTTACAGTAGTCTAGCCAAGTGGTAACAAAGGCATGGATAACTGTCTCAAAGTGCTGCCGTGAAAGAATTGGCTTTATTTCAGCCATCTGCCTCAGCTAAAAGAAGCTTGATTTTACGACTGTCTGTCTGGCAAACAACAGCCATGCCACATTCAAAATCACTTAAGTCACCTTTCTTCTCCATTTTAACGCTCAGTTTGATATTAGCTTAAACAAGCAGCTGAACAGATGTGCCTAATGAAATGGCCAGTGGGTAGATGGAAAACTTGCTAAAACTTCTCCGATATATTTCCAAATCTAATGCCATAGAGGAAAGAAATAAAGGGTAATTCTACACTATTTCTCTTAACCAACCAGATTAGCATGGTGGTTGTCAATGACAACCACCATGCTAATCTGTTATTCTCCCCCCTATGATATGGTGGTTACAAATAATTAAAATTCTTCTCCATGAAGGGAGAAAAAACAACCCAACTGACCTGCTGACATGCTTAGCATGTTATGAACAAACTGATCTTGCCATTTGGTTTACTCTTGTAAAGCTGTGCAGTGTTTTATGACTTTTTGGCTCATTTTAAATGTCTGTTTTGTTCATAATCAGAGCTTCTATTAAACTCCTCATGCCAAATATCCATCTTGGGTTCCTACATTTCTTGCCTGCCTAATGCTGACACAGTGTCTAATGGTGTGGATTCAAGCCCCGCAGAAATGGCTAGAGGGTGATAATAGGCTCTGGACAGGGGTCATGGATCCCTCTGGCGGCACAGGCAGCTGTCTTGCGTACGTGCTCATCATCTCAGACTCAGTTGGGTTGGCTGTGTTCACAACAAAGAGGACAAGAGATATATTCATCTAGAAGAGGTGTCAGATAGCCTGATGTTAACAGTGACGGTAAAGATAAGCACTGATAGTGGCGGCATAATGTGTGCGTTTTCACTCTCTGGCCAAAAGTAATGATTTATAGAGTGGGAAAGCTGGACGTGAAATGATGCACCAAAGTGAACTGGGCATTAAACACCAAAATAACAAGACTGTAAACACTTGTTGTATTTAACAGCGATATTTGCGTTGAAGAATTTGCAGCTATTGAAAACCAGCATTTTAGTCCATAAATCTTTGGACACAGAAGATATTTTAGAAAAAAAGTGTTGCAATGTAATGTAATTATTATATCAGTACCTTTACAGTATGTACAACACAATTTTAACATAGCCTTGTTTTTTTCAGTGTGTGTTGTACTTTTACTGTATAACAGATGCAATTATAACCTCTTTACTCAAGTGCGTTGTTTTGTTAGCTGCAGATACATTTCAGGTTTAGATTTCATAAGACGAGCATATGTACATCAATGCTACCAAACAACACTTGCAAAAACTCAAAATCTTACCAAGTATATTTGTCTTATTTCTAGTCAAAAATCTCATCAAACTTAAAATAAGACACAATCAGCTAAAGAGTAGCATCTCAGTGAGATATAGGAACTTGTTTTTAGACAGTGAATCTTGAAACTAGAGAATTTTCACTTGTTCCATTGGCAGATGTTTTTTTCCACTTAAAACAAGTGAAAATTCTCTAGTTTCAAGATTCACTGTCTAAAAACAAGTTCCTATATCTCACTGAGATGCTACTCTTTAGCTGATTGTGTCTTATTTTAAGTTTGATGAGATTATTTTTGACTAGAAATAAGACAAATATGCTTGGTAAGATTTTGATTTTTTGCAAGTGTTGTTAAAATTCAGCCTACCTCAACCAGCTCTAGCCTTAAAAACATTGATACAGCTACACTAACAGTGTAATGGTCTAAATGGAAACCTTTTAGTTTTGTAGGATCTTAAATGTAGAACATTTTAAGTATTTTTATATTTTTTCTTAAGACTGAACACTTTCATAACTGTGAACACTGAATAAATGTTGTGCAATTTCCTTTTATATACTAAAAAAAATCTTCCTCAAATCATCACGCTTAGCAAGCATTTCTCTCTTTTTTTCTAAAAGCTGACAGTTGCATCTCAGAATTGCCCAGGTTGTGGATTGCGAGAAGCTGAGCTGACTCAGAGCCTGAAAGTAACATGTGAACTGGCACAGACTGTGTCAACTCGCTTGAGTCATACTGACACTTTTCCTGACTTTTCACAAGCTGCAGTGTTTTATCAGCACAGGGAGTAAACGATTTGGTTATTTGAATCTGGGTATTGTGAAAGACCAAAATAGTTTGTTTTTCCTTTAGAACAATTGAGGCTTTATTTTAACAAAATTGCTACCATAGTGCCCTAAAGATGAATTAGGTGGTGATTCAGCCAGAAAAAGAATTATTAGAAGAGTTTGGCTCTTTACAAGCAGTAACCACAACCAGATGGGTTGTATCAACATACTGTTATGCAAAAAGGCCAGCAACGAATCATCTGACAGGTTTTTTTGTCTCTCGGCAATATATTTGTTTACCTGGAACAGTTATTTTAACAAACAAACACACTCCAGCGCGGCCAAATATACAGAGCGATCAGGTCATTTCACATGTGCAATCCGTGTGTAACATGTGGCGTCACAAGCTTTCACAGTACACCTCTGGGGGATTTTAAGTGCAGTTATTAGAAGTAATGTTGAAGCTCTATGTGTTCAGGCATATCAGCAAGCAGACGGACAGCTCCAACAGGTGGGAAGGGTATAAAGTAGGAGGAGTACGAACGCTTTTATCCAGGCACAGAGCGAGAAAGTGGTGTCAGAGGGATCGCCCAAAAATAACTTGCCTGGTGTCTGGACAGTGGTGATATGATGCAGACCTGCTGAGAAAGATGGATGAGAGGGGGGCCACAGGGCACACTGAGAAGGTGCTAAAGGAAGGCCATCTCAGCGGGCTGTCGAGGTTATACGTTGTCAGGGAATACATTTTCATTGTTGTTATCTATTTACTTATTTACATATTTTAACATGTTTTATCCTGCTTTAGGTTAGCCTGGGAAGTTTTTTAAGTCACAGAAATGCATGTGGAAGTGGCAATATTTGGTCCAAAGTTCATGGGAGGCCTTACAGTGGCTGTCGAAATAGTTTCTTGAAATGTCACTCAAAGCCACAAATGCAATCTTGATTATGGTGCTAGGGGAAAAGTAAGAAGACCACCAAAGTCACAGTGATTTCATCCTCTGGGAAACATGAAAGTTCGTGCATAATTTCTGATGAACACTGCTGGCCACAAAGTCAAACAAATCTCTTGTTCATACTAAATCATGAATGTTGGTGCGTTGCTTTGTCCAACTGCAGAAATACCCATAACACCATTTCATACTGAATATTGTAATTATGCAGCAGTTTACTTCCAAAAATGATTGTATAATAAAAAGTGTAATTTGCTGTTAAGTGATATGTTAATGTTGATCTTGCTGTTGCACTTAAGAAAATGTGTAATTTTCCCCAGAGACTGATAAACTGCAGGATGACCGTCCTAAGTTTGGTTGTAAGTAAGGAGGCATAATAAATATCTTCCAGTCATGACATTAAGTTTGGAGAACAGGCAAATACTTTTTAACAAACATGCAAACAGCTTTTCTGAATATACGCTACTGAACAAATGTAAGCTCCTTTGACTCATTTGCTTGGCTTTTTTTTTAAACAAATACAGTTAGTCTTATCTGCAGAATAAGCACCGGGCTTTGACAAACTCTGTAGTCACTTTTATATCACCAACAAAAAAAAACATGCAAACACACCACTTCCTGTATTATCTTCCTTGCATCATCCAGTCACAATGATGTTTAACGATGTTAACTTTACTCGACTATACAGTAACTATTCTGCTGTGTTATTTTCCTGGTAGTCGTAGTTTGAATTAGTCAAATGAGCAGGATGTGCAAGGCAATACGTGCACACAGTGGAGCATCATTGGTTGAATAAATTTCCATTGCAAATACACCTTCTCATGGATTGCCACTAAATAGTTAACCTGGATAGATAAGATGTGTATGAAAGATATATACTTCTTGGACATCTGCATGTAACTACTAATACGGATGCAAGTCTTCAAACAGGCAGTGTGTGCTACTGAAATATATGTCACTCTCATATATCCTGCATTTGGAAACCCACCCAGAAATGTCAGAATAATCATATGATAATAGAAAAGAATGGACAGACCAACCCTGTCTCTATGACATCAGTGTGAAAAGCTTTAGTTGGAAACTCAACACAAATATGTCCCAATATTTGATGAAAAGACAAAGGCAGGGCAAAGAACAGATTTCTTATTAGAATGCACACTCTGCATACTTAGATACACTCAGACCAGCAGATCTAGGGATTTGTATTGTACTATTACATACGCATCAAGCTTCTGTATATAGTAGTGTTTCTTAGTGTGGCTTTTAAGCATATTATCACCTTGTAAATGTTTGTCTGGTCTCCATTAAGATGTAGGGGGACTCTTTGGAGATCAAAGGTTCAAATCCAATAGCTGTCTTCACTTTGATGTCCAGAAATCCCTAAATGCACTGCTTTTCCATACAGGCAGTAAGCTATGTGTACATGGAAAGTAGCTGATAGCGATAGTTTTTATCATGTTTGGTTTATATTAGGTCATCAAAGATATAAATCACCTGCTACTTGATTTATATTTTTGGCCCCAGTAGAATTGAGAAAGGTCCTGTCTGTAGTAGACACTGCTGTAAGCTACTGTGCTGTGCATATAATAAGTACAATAATTGGTTAAGTAGCTCATAAAATGACCAAATTAAGTTACATAGCAGTTGGATGAATTCTGTCTCTTTGCACCATTTTAGATGTAAAACATATGTAAAATATGTAAATCACTGATTCTGGGAACAAGTGGAGAAATCCAGAAGACAAAACATCCAACTAATGTGTCTTGTGTAGTCTCTAAAAACCGCCTTACTGGCTGGCCTATTTTTTTTTTGACTTTCTGGATGCTTCTCAGCTCAGAATTGATGTGTTCTGTGAATAATCAGTCTGAATTACAAAAAAAAAAAGCACCCAAGATAGTCCCTTAAAACTGCTGACAGTTAGTACTATACACTATATTACACTATGTGTTACGATTTGAGAAATAATATGAAAGGTGAAATGGTATAGATAATGTTAAAGAGGTTAATGGAAGAGTTTTAAAGTGTTAGTATTAGTGGAAGCCAGATATAAGTATATATTTTATAATGCTAATGAGAAAAACAACATAAATGCTAATAGATGTCTGAAATCATCAGTGGTTAAAAAGGAAAACCTGAGAAATCCAGTCCTACATATCAGTCAGTATTATTAGTTGTTTACTATTAATGCTATATTTAAACCATAGCTTGTCTTTATTTTAAATTCATATCAATAAAATTAGAAACACTTCATCTGTTTAACACAGATGACCTGAAACTCATTAGAATTCAGGGAGCTGAATGGATCCACTGTTCCCAGTGACTTAGTCATCAGTACAACTGCAATCCATTAGACTTTGTTTCCAATGCCAGTCCTCCTTTTTTCCCCTCTGTTGTTATGAAACTCACTAGGTTGGGCTGACTCAAAACAGCATTTCTTACAACCGGGCTGATTTCACAATAATCGATTACAAGCCAGGTTATTTAGTAATATTAAATTTGTCCGCTGAAAATAATATGTCACACTTTTATTTTTATTGTTGGTTCACCCTTAGTTTCTTCAGTGGTTGCTTTGTGCCAACTACAAATGCATTTGCAGGAATTACTGGTTCCATTTACTTAACAAGTACATCAAATATGGAGTGAAATGGAACTTTTGGGTGTTTCACAAACAAAATTTTAATCTTCAGTCGCTCAAATGCTTTTAAAAGACCTGGAAAGGACAGGAGGCTTTATTTTTAAATTTAGCATTGATTTAGCACTGATATGATGCTAAATTTAATTTAGCATCATATCAGCTGATGGTAGCTGACATGTATAGCAAAGTACATCGATAGATTCTAGGAGTGTTAAAAATGTTTCTTACCAAAACTCGAGCACAGGCCCTTGGGTGTGTAGTTAGTGCGATTAACCGCGAAGAATCCCATTTTATTTGCCCTGTAATTGCTTTCAAAATGCTCCAAAGAGCACCACAACCACAATCAAGACCTCTAATTTCATGACCAAAATTAGCTAGAGGTGCCTACTTTTGCATCCACTTGTCAGTCAAACTGGCTGACATGCACCTTAGGCCATGCACCTAACATTCAGTTTTTAAACTAAGCGCCAACCAAGAGAGCGAAAAAAAGAAGCCAAAGCCTGCTGTTCCTACAGTGGCCACTTGAGGCTGGCTCGAAAAGACAAGTTAAAGTTGGGTAAATGTCCAAGTGGCCGACTTCATGATCCACCACATCCATCTTTTAAATCATCAGTTATTGCTGTGAAAAGGGTAACTTTTTTTAAAGACACAAAAAAGTTTAATGTTTCATTTTAACAGGCTAATTTTTTTATTTTTTTCTTTCTTTTCTTTTCTTTTTTTTTAAACCAGGCTGATTAGCAGATACCTTTAAAGTAATTACAGGAATGATAAAGATAAACGCATCACACTTCACTTCATAGTAGAACAGCTGATCTTATTACCTGTTCAGGCTCGCTTGAAAATACAAGCAGTAGAGCAAAAACTGATTTTAGTACTCATGCTGTCAACTAGCTGCTTAGTGTAGTGATGAGTCCCTTAATGAAAAAAAAACGCCCCCCAAAAACCCGAATATAACACCTGCACAGTGGAGTTATAATAAACTTCACAAAGCACCACTGTGTAAGAAAGAAGCTGCAGCAGGCTAAACACAAGTTTAGCGCAGTGCATTGTAGCTATAAGTTTAAACATATTAGCCTATTCCTAACCCACTGCCTACATAACTGCAGTCTCGTTCACTGCAAGGTAGCGAAGGTGTTTTGACAAATCGTGACGAGAAGGCGGAAGGAAATATGAACCTCTGAGCAGCACGGAGCTGTCACACACCCTCCCTCTAAACACTGCAGACACACACACACGCGCGCACACCGTCGGGTACAATAGAAGAGACGAGCTCGCCAAGGAGTAAAAGTCTGCACTCATTTCTACTATATTTTACCGGGGTTCCTGAATGTGACGAGACAACACTGAAATATAACGCCGACCCGGTAAGTGGATTATATTTTCTTAGTCTTTCCTATATTTTGGCAACAGTTTTGTGAAGAGGTAATAGAAATATTATAATTTTCAGAGGCACTGAAGTGTAATACGAGACGTAGCGTGCAGTGAGTGAAGGGGAAGTTGCGCAGCTCATGGATCATCTGTGGGAAAAAAAAAAATACTATGAATTTCTTTGCCGCGAAGTTCCTTCTCGGAGCACGAAAAGCCGTTTCAAAGTAGGCTGTAAATATTCATGAAGCAAATAAAACATTAGGGGTTTATTCCTTATCACGGGGACTTGTCTTTTCTGTTGGCATAAATGATCCATTTTCTGCATATATAAAATATAAATATTTTCTAGTCCACAGAGATGCATTGACTATCTCATTGAGGATATGACACACTTTCATGCTGCCTCTCACCCGTGTCACAAAATTATCTAAAGACGCATATAGTGGTTGTCACTGTTAGAGCCCTGAAGCCTTTTTTTAGTAGTCCTCAGACCACCATAGATTAAATGGGGACTTCAGTAAAGTGAGCCATTTATTTTCACCAGATGACTGACTGTTGTCTTTGGTGGTTAGCCCAATGAAAGAATGGCTTTTGTGATTACACGTTTCTCTAAGCTGTCCCTCCACCTACAGTAAACAGCTCCAAACTGGAATCGAGCCTGCCATGTCATATATAGCAAAAAGAACTGTGTCTCTAGCTGTCTGTGTAAATGCATGCCTGTTTGGGGTTTGAGATCCAGCTTGAATCTATTTCTATGGACCACAGGGGCAAAAAAGAACAAAAACAAAAAAAAACAACCCAAAAAGGTTTTTGAATATACTACCAAGCCTGTATCCTGCTGTAGTGTGGCATCCTGGTTGAGGTTGAGCCTTCTTAGCAAACACAGATGTACAAAGCACACAGACACTGACAACAAAAAGGTGTGCCATGTCCAAATATGCTGTCCGGGAATAACATGACATAACAAGTAATTTACTTTCCTTTTCAATATTGTGTGAACTCTATGTCTATGATTGCCATCATTGTGGTGGCTTCTTTTGTGTTGTTTTTAATGAAGATAGAAACTACTACTTTTTACAGATTGCTGTTATAACCTTTGCTCAAATAAATTAGAAATGAAAATGTTCTATTCCTCAATTAACAACAGAAACAAACGCAGTGCCACTGGGTTTGCATGGCGATTGCAGCCCACAAGAACATAAACAACAGCTGAGTGTATTTTGGAAATATAAGGTAAAAGTATAACTCATCATTTTCCAGGCTGTTCCCAACCTACCAAAATAGAGAGGACCTTTTGCTGATGAGTCCCCCCTTGTATGTGGGAATGGTCCATTACCGTGTTGATGACAGACAACTGCAAGCATGTGATTGTAAGGATGCCACTGTGACACTCTGCCGGTTTTTTTCAGGCAGGAGTAGCCTCATATGTGCCAAAAAAAGCTACTCAGTGGCATTTGTTAGTCTCTAAACTACCGATTGTTGTCATGACAATATAACTGGATGAAAAAAAAAAAAATACCTTCAAACAAAACTTCCCCCTCATGTGACGTTTGGTTAGCACTTTGCAGAAAGCTAGCTGAGGCTGCTCGTGGTAAAGCTCAGTGCCAAGTTGAACAGTGTCCTGATCTGTCGTTGTGGATCATTAGTAAGGAATAATGCTGCAGGAAATCTCGGCGACAAGTCAGCATTTGCCTTTCGAGCAGCAACAGTAGCTCCTTAATGACAAACAAATGTCAGACGACTGTTAGAGAAACAGTCCTTTTCTTTTTTAAGCTATAAACCTCCTAAGAAAGCTCAAATGTTAATCCCAATCTTAAATCGTGCTGCCAGTGACTTTGTTATCCATCAACTGCTCTGTCATACATGCAATGCGCCTTGAGGGAATACTAAGAGGGACTGCCACACGTCAATAACCAAACACTGTGCCAGCGACAGTTGCTGTGGCTTTTTTGGAAATGGAGAGAAGAGGGTCTCGGGGGCACATATAGATAGCAAATGTGATTCCAGCTGCCACTGTGGCATGGTAGTCTTAATGATAGGACAGATGATTGAGCGTTTCTTGTCATACGCTTTGAGCTATGTATCATGTTGCTGTACCATTGTTGATACTTTTGCTGTTATATGAAATAAACAGCTGATGAGGATTACACAGCTGTCATTCACTGCTCCAAGGGGAGCCTTAATAGCACACGTGTGTGTGTGTATATGTGTGTGTGTGTATCCACATGAATACCAGCCTGTGTTAACCACACATTTAACTGTTGTTCATTTTTCCAGCACGTCTATTTAGTATGCACTGTATGCTAAATATTAGTGCATCTATTTAGCACGTTGTTCTACATGCACTTTGCCAACATTGCTTCTCTGGTAGTTGCACTGCAGACCTGCTTTTCTAGTTTTGCACGCTGTTCCTGTTAAGTTTGTTACGGAAACCTTGCTATGAACCCCCCCTCAAATCTCCGGATTGAAACCAGGAACACTCAAGTTAGACCTTAACCTTGGATTTGCTTATGAGCAAACAAATATGTAAATAATCTAAGTTGTTGACACAAATGCAGTGGGGATAAATAACGATAGATTCATTATTAGAATGTGGACGAGGAAGCAGACACATAAACATACTTGTAATAGCATTTGTGTGGATTTGCATGTGTGTCAGTAAGAGTAATGGTGTTCAGAAATCTAGTAGTTTGTGATTAAAGGCCTACTGCCTTTCCGAGAGGGTGCAATCTCAGTGATTAGAATGCCGACCACGCATTGTGGAGCAGAGACAGCTGCAGCTGGTTATCAATTGAACTTTCAGGTCAGGGTGACGCCATCGAAACAGATCTTGCTGTCTTATTCTACCGGCTACAGGGAAAAACAGTGTTAAGGTTACACATCTAATTTTATGCATACGTGTTGCTGAACTGAGGTTGTGGTGTGATAATAACGCAGTCTTAATGCAATGAGTAACCACAGCTTTGTAGAGCTCTTTTGTGCATAGTTTCAAAAGGTAATATGAGAAATGCCCAAAGCACTGATGAGTTTGTTTTAAACACTTTATTACAGTAAATTAAAAACAAATATCTTCAGTTCATGTTTTCCTCCACATTTGGTTACACAGCCGACATCTTTTTTTTATGGTTAAAGCAAAATTAAGAAGGTTGTCACAATTAATTGATTTTACTGTTTAGCCACCAGATGCTGCCTGATTTGCTGAAATGTGTACATCAGGCTAAACTCAGCGTTAACTGTTTGTTTAGGCTGGACGTTCAGGAAATTATTCTCTGAAAGCCAAAAAAACAAGCTGCCAGAAATGAGGGAAGTGGGAAGTTCATTAGAGCACGTGGAAGAGGTGTGGGGGTGTGGGGTGGGAGGGATTGGATCTATTTCGATACGCTCCAAAATAGTAGCGGGGATGCACGCTGGGATCACCATGTGATAGCGTGCGCTGCTTTTGAAATCCATGTCATGTGCAGTTAGCAATTTCCTCCTTCCTAAGTCTCTGAAGATGATTCTCATAATGAAAGATCAATTATTTGATCCCTAGCTTTTACTGTACCCTGAGGATCATATGGCACAGATAATGCCCCGTGGGCCTTGGAAGGGAATAAACTAGACTCTTGCTATTCTCCTACTCTCACCATAGAAGTGCAGTTCTGGGAGTTTGCAAGTATAGCCCTGAAGGAGTTGAGAAGAAGCACCCTTTGAAGTTTAATGTACATTGAGGTCTGTGTGCACAGACCACGCAGTGAGAACATCCAGCGAGAACATCTCTGTGGTGTCGGATTCACAGCAAAGCATTAACCACAAGCAAATTTCTATGCAAATTTCTATGTAGCTGCAGAGGAAATCAACTGGTTTTAGCTGAGCAAGGTTTAGGTTAAATATTTAACAAAGGACCGGGCAAGGGGCAAGCGTAACAGTAATGAGAGCTCGTAATCAGTGTTGAAAAGGCAAAAAAGAAACAAACAAGCCAACACTAAATAAGGCTTGTGTTAGTTACTGTGCATTTTATGGGAATAGATCTGCATTTGGTCACATATGATGCTGTGGTGTAAAAATGCAAGTAGCAGCTTTTGCACTTAGTATGGTTAGCATTGCTTTTATGAGTTCCTCAAAATAATCGCTTGTACACAGCATCTCTAGCACATCTTTTCACATGTAAATGTCTCTATACTATATTTCATAGAGTCAATGAGTCTGGTCAAGAATAGTGAATTTATGTATGTATGTATATCTATATCTATATCTATATATCTATATCTCTATATATATCTATATATCTATATCTATCTATATCTATCTATATATATATATAGATAGATATAGATATGTGTATATACATCTATATTTCTATATATTATAAAATATATCTATAATATATATAAATATAGATATTTATAGATGTGTTGGTGTCGAACACTCAAAGGAATACAGATAGGAAAATAGTACTGAATTTAGTGGTTTGCTTTCTCAATTATTTTGCCTTATTAAAAATCTGGCAACTTTTTCTCCTGCACAGTCAACAGAGACAAAACATTTCTGTAACCAGTTTTACATTATTTTATGTTGCTCTGCAGGTCTTCTGTAATAAGGAAATTGCAAAACAATCTATCATACTGATAATTGTATTTCTGAATAATTATTTTATAATATTTTTGGTGGGCTGAAAAGATAACTAGTCAGGTGACTGATAGAAGACAGCCCTCTATGCAAATGATCAGTGAGATAAATAAAACTCCTTCTGTTTAAACCTTACACTATTACAGATCGGCCTCTTCCTTTTTCACAGCTGTTGTTTTTCTTCACGCAGCTTTTTCTTTAAGACTGTTTTTGAAACTCATTTTGGAGGATGTTTTCATTTAAGGGATTTTTGACTCCCCGGCTTTCCTAAAATTTGTTTATCCTTTCATATGTTGTTCATCCAATTGTTCCTGCAAATGAACAGCTGATGTCATAATTCTTTTTTAAACAGGTGTACCGCATAAATTTTCAGCAATCGTATAACTTGGCTGTATAACACTTCTGTGTCACAGCTAGAGGTAGAGTGCCGTGATGTCCAGATCCACAAAATCAGCCTCGAGATCTCGGAGCCGCTCAAGGTCCAGGTCAAGATCCCGTTCCACCTCCCGCTCCAGGAGTCGCTCCAGGTCTCGGTCCAGGAAGCATCGTTATAGGTATGAACGATCCTACTTTCGTAACAGCTTGTTAGCAGATAAGCTGCATTTGGCTTAATTGCTAAAGTTGCTCCCTTGTTGCCAGATCTGTGTTGTTAAAGTAAACTCATTCTTGAGATCACTGTCCATTTTCATCTGTTCTGCGTAGCAAATCTTAATTTGTCTGACTGGAAACACATTGTGCAATATTTTTGTGTATCTTTGATTTCCATCTGTAGGATTTAAGGAGTTTGGTTTTCACATGAATAGACAGAGCAGAGCTGGTGGAGCATATTAGAGCCTTTGAGTCCTACCCAAACTCTTGAGTCAGCCTCTGTATCCACAGGAAATTAATATTTGAGAGAGTTCAGCTCCCGGTTAGTGAATTTAGTTAAGGTAGTCTAATATAATATTGCACAGTGGCAGATGGGAATGTTTTGTATTACATTTCACAGTATTTTGAAAGGCATGTTGTTGATTTGCTTTCATGTTGTAAAGCTCTGACTGAAGGGTTTTATGCTGACTTTCATGTGCCGTCAGAAGAAACAGTAAGGCTTCAGTCTGATGCCTCCGCCGTTACTGGTAGAGTGAAGCCCGAATGGCAATAAAATGACAGGTTAGCTCATTTCTTGGCAGTGTTACAGCTTGTATTAAAATTAGCATAAAGAAGAGTCATGGAAAGAATTTCATGGTTTACTCTTCCTGAAGCCACTTTGCACATGTGCAAATGGCTTTGTGGGAAGGCACACCAGGACTGGAATAGTGTGAATGAACACCTTTGTGCAAATTTGAAAATAACAAAAGTTCAAAAACAGAAAAAAGCAAATGCCCCCTACCCCAACGCCACCGCCACACATGCACACACAAACAGCTTAATTTCCTGCATGTCCTGCATGGGCAGC
This sequence comes from Benitochromis conjunctus, assembly GCA_015052645.1. Taxonomy (NCBI): domain Eukaryota; kingdom Metazoa; phylum Chordata; class Actinopteri; order Cichliformes; family Cichlidae; genus Benitochromis; species Benitochromis conjunctus. The sequence continues at coordinate 24,890 of VOQK01020846.1, forward strand.
ATGACGGAAAAAGAAACAGCTGTCAGGTTAAAGAGCACTTAAAGGTGCAGGTTTGACAGTCTGATGGGTGGAAACATGTTGTCAAATTTAGCCAGTGTGAAACTTAAACTGTTTCTTTCCAACACTACCTGATCTTGCTATAACACTGTCACCTCACTTAGCAATTAGCGCCACAGTTTACAGAGGTACACGGTCGAAGCTCTCGCTTGGCTAATTTTTTACTCACTGACTTCAGGAAGCTGAAACAAAATAATATGTGCAACCCATTTGGTGGAACAGATTAGTCATTTGTGACAAAATCTTCTGTTAATAATCCTCTCCAAACTTGCTGAAAAGCCCTTTTAAGTGGCAGGCACAGAGTCAAAGAATCCAGGCAGTAGTAGATTTCCCACCCTTATACGGTCCATGTGACTCCCTGTTCCACCAGAGCTGGGCAGAGGAGATGCAGTATTTGTAGCTCGCGCTGTGAGTGTGCAGTGCTGCTCATTGCGCTGCCTCTGTATTCCAATGAGAAAGCACACTAGGTGAGTTACATGCTTTTCTTTTTTTTTTTCCTTTAAGCTCATTTATCTAATTATATTATGTTTGCATGTACTTTGGCAAAGCTTTAATTTGTTAAACTAAAATTTAGCAGCATTTTTCAGGTTTTAATCTTTTTGTAAATCACTTAATACTCTTTAACATTTTAGGACGGTGTTGGCGAGAACACCGAACCGCTACTGCTTTTTTAAAAAAATGCGTCTTTATAAAAGCTGCTGAAGATGCAGCTAAATACAAGTAGTAGTAGATACTTTGCACTACTACTTTGATGTCTGTTTAAAGTCTGAAACAGTTATACTCTCAAATATGACAGTGGACAGCTGTGGACTCAGTGTTGAAATGTACTTTTAAAATGCCATGTTGTTCTGATTAAATTGCTGATTTGAGAGAACTGAAGCGCACACCGTTATAATCTGAAGAGTTGGTAAAACGTCGAGGCTGGCGCGCTTTGGAAGACTTTTTATCTGAAGTGCAGCAGAGCCACCCTGTGGTCTAGTCCGACCTTGCAGCATGCTCAGCAACACGCTGTGAACGTTTGTGCTTTTCTCCATGTGTTAACATGCTAACACATATTGATGTGTTATACATCGTCACAGAATTTAAGGATGATTTTCAAAACATTGGTTTCAAAATATTAAGGATTATCTTTAAAATAATGAAGTTTATATTGAAAATCATCCTTAGCAATAGAAGCTGTGTGTGTTTTTTCTGTGGGAAGAAATATTTTCCTAAAATATTGAATAGATATGAATAGATATGTCATTTCAAATTTTTAGACCAGTAATAAACTTTGTTTTGTAAACAGTTGTAAGCAATCATCCACCTACACCAAAATGCCAGTCATTCTGTAATCATGATTCCTTTAAAAACAGTAGATCAAAGGCTTTCATGCTCACCAGGTTGACCTGCTTGTTTTGTATGTCACTGGGTTAAATGATCAAGTATGCTCCGCCTTTTTTTTGCCCCTTTAGCATCCGTCTGTCTCAGCTCTAAACTGTTAATTGTAGGCAGTTTATAGTTTCTGTTAGTGTTGTTTCGAATAGGATCTACTGTTTCTATTTTGGAGGCGAGACATTATTCAGAAAATGTATCTGTGACCTTTATCAAACTCTGTAGAAATAAACTTAATGTTTTCTTTGTCTTCTTTATTCATTCACAGCTCTAGATCTCGGTCTCGGTCAAGGTCAAGATCAAGATCAAGATCTTATTCTCCATCCTATAACCGGGAAAAGAAATATCCGCGAGGTTACCAGAATAATCGGGAGTTCCGGGGCTATCACCGCGGCTTCCGTAGGCCCTATAACTTCAGGGGCCGAGGACGAGGCTACTTCCCACGTGGGCGCTACCAACGAGGTGGACGTGGCTACAATAACAACAACTATCAACAGAACTGGAAGAATTTCAGGCAACATCCTCAAAAACAGCAACAAAATCATCAGAAACAACAACAGCAGCAACAACATTGGCAACAGCAACAGCAACAGCAGCAAAACCATTCACAGGGACGCTCTCAGAAACACTGTGGGAGCTCCCCTCATGGTCACTCTCACCAGTCCGACAGATCCTGTTCTCCTTTATCCAGACACTCGCAGCATTCTTCTGCCTCATCACACTCCTCCTCTCCTAAATGCAGGCCGGCCTCGCTGCTCGCTAGCCAAACCTCAAAAGATGTGAAAGATGAGCAGCTGGCTTCCAAGGACGTTCAAAAGGGAGGAAAAGGAGAGGATGAGTCAGGAGAGCGTGTTGAGTTATTGGCAGGAGATGATAGAGAAGGTGCTGGCGGTGGGAAAAGTGAGGGGAACTGGAAAGGCCTGACAGACTGCAGCAGCAGTCCAAAGAAAAACAGTCCGCTGGCAAGCTCTGCTGCTACTGTTGGTCGGAGCAGCCAAACGGCTAACCAGTCTAGCCCCACTAAAAACACAAGCACCACAACCAATGGCACCCCCACCTGGCAGATGGTGTGTGGTTCATCCTCGACTAAAAAACCTTCAAATGAGGGTCTAAATCAAATCCTTACCAGCTTTGACATCTCCAGGGAAGACTACCTGGATAGAGATAAAACAGCAATCTCCATTGCATTCAGGAAGTAAGACCAATTTTACATTTACACTAATGACAATTTTTAGTAACTTGAAACACAAATTGTTGTTTGTTTCTTCTGTTTGGAGCCTAACAGACTATAGATTGTGGATTTTGGGGTTTGATTCCATATTAATGGATTTA
>VOQK01020849.1:4044-15390 GCA_015052645.1 Benitochromis conjunctus
TTTAAGGTCTGTTTTTTTTTTTTCAATGCCCGGCTAGGCAGGACTCAGCTTAATACAGCATAACTAAGGGAGAATTCAGGGTCACCTGTTTCAGCCCTAAATATAACCTGTAATAATAAATGTAGAGAGGGTGTATGTCTCCGAAATCCAAACTGGGACAAGAAGAGGTGCTGATGGTTCTGCCTCTCATTCTACTTTTAACTATCGTAGGAACCACAAGTAAGGAGGCAGTCTGTGAGCCAACGGTTCTTTTGAGATGATATGGTACTATGAGGTCTTTAAGACAAAATAGGGTCTGATTATTTAAGACCTTGTATGTTACTAGAAGGACTTTAAATTGAGCCAAGGGAGCCAAGAAGAGATGCCATTATTGGAGAACTATTGTGTCTTTCTAGTTCCCGTCAGTAGTCTCTCTGCAACATTTCCAATCAGCTGAAGGCTTTTAGTGAGTAAAAATAGTCTAACCTAGAAGTAATAACTTCATGAACTAATTTTTCAGCATCACTCTGAGACAGGATGTTTCTAACTTTATAGATATGAAGGAAGGAAATATGAAGGAAATATGTTAATCAACAATGACTCTAAGCGTCACAGTGTTAGTTGAATAAGTATCTTGTTAGACAACATGTTTAACATGGGCCGAGTACAATGACCTCATTTTTATCTAAATTTAGAAGCAGCACATTAGAGCTCATCCAGGTCTTTATTTCTACGGACATTTTAAGTAAAAGTTTAACTACTCTCAGCTTGAAGATCTGTGGTACATACACTGGTAATAGAAATATAATGATCATATTTAAGGTTAAAGCATTAATTAATGGTAAGACTTCTTTGAGCAATCTTGTAGGAATGGGGCCTAAAAGACACATTGATGGTTTGGGGGAAGTAATTACTGAAGTTAACTCTGAAAAATGAAGGAGCTGTACATAATGATAAGTCTGTGAGAAATCACAGAGAAGCTGCAGACAAGCATGTCAGACTGCAACTCAGCTTTCTGATCTTAACTCTGAATAGTCAAGTTTCTGGGGGTTTAATTAATATGCCAAGATTTCTAGAAATGAGAGGTGCTCCGTTCTGTCATGCTGTCTTTCCAAACAAGATCAGGTTTTCTCCAGAAAGTTTCATAAGTATATACAAAGCCCACATCATCTTTTGGACACCACATTTAGACAGCCAACAGTTTAGGAAGAACATGCAGCTAAACATGTCCCTCCTGTCACTCCATGACACAACCATCATAGGCCTCATCTCAGATAACGATGAGACGGCCTATAGAGAGGAGGTTATGGTGCTGTACGGGTGGTGTCTGGAGAACAACCTGTCTCTCAACATCAGCAAAACCAGAGAAATTTTTTACAGGTATCATTATTACTAAAGGGGCCGTGGGAAAGAGTTTTGGAAGCTCGATTAAGAAGAAAGGAGACGTTCATTGAGGAGCACTATGGCTTCATGCCAATAAAGAGTACTACAGATGTGAGAATATTATTGGAGAAGTATATATAAGGTCAGAATGAGTTATCTAGAGAAAGCATATGAGGCAGTACCAACATAGAAACTGGTACTGTATGAGGAAGGTGGCGAGCGTAAGGGTGGTGTCCTCACATGTATGAGGACAAGACTAAAGGGGCATGCTAAAGGGGTGACAGATGGGTTCGAGGTGGGGAAGGGATTACATCAGCAACTGGCTCTGAGCCCCTCCTTGTTTGCAGTGGTGGAGAAGTGGAGAGGTTGACAAATGAGGTAGATAGGAGTCTTTGTAGACTATGATTTTTGCAGGCCCTCTCTCTCCACTCCTCTGGCCTCTGAAAACCTTCTAGCTCTCTCTCACGCCCCTCTCTCTCTCTCCTACTGACTTTCGATGCCCTCCAGGCCTTATTGCAGCCTCTTTCTACTTGTGCCATCAAAAGGTCTTCCAGCCTTATTGCTGGAGAGACGAGAATGAGCCTGCAATAAGGCCTTATTGTAAGTCTCAGCAGGCTCTCTCACTCCTTTCTAATGGACTCCGATTGCATTCGAGTTTTATCACTGGCTCAGATTCTCTCTTCTCTCTCTCTCTTTATACTACCACATAAATCAAGCAATCAAGATGTGAATGAAGAATCAGATTTCCATGTTAATTCTGGGTTTTTTAAAAAAGGTATTGCATTAATTATTCACAAGTTACAACAATTTTTATACATAGTCCTCTGTTTTCACAGGTTTAAAATTAGTTGAAAAAACTAACATGATGTGTAACAGAAGAATTATTTTAATACTTTGCAATCAATGGTAGCTTGGAGTCTAAAACACGTAAATACCTAAATAAACAAATGCTAAATTTTGTTGCTGAAAAAAAAATGAAATAGCAAAGTGAATAAAACACAAAATTTGTGCCACTGTCAAAACTGTTGGCTATGACCACATTGGACAAACTTGTTCTCTTATTTTAAGAGGTTGAGTCACTGCCAAACAGTTAGCACAGACCCTTCCTGTCTCCAGTCTTCCTGCCAGCAGGCTCTTCAGGCTTCTGTTGTAGCCAATAACTTGGACTAAAGCTGATGATGTAACTGTTTAATCTGAGCTGAAGTTCTTCTGTGAGCTGACAGTTCACTCTATCCAGAACCTGCAGCAGTTTGAAAGCTGGATTATATCCTGCAATGCTGGTAGCTACCAAGTCTGCAGAGCAGAACGAGGAGCACCATCACAAACATCAAGACGCTGGAATTAGAGTCTGTCCACGTGACAAAAAACCTTTGGCAGAGACGCTTGACATTTGCTCCCTTATTGACTGTGACAGTATTTTTAATATAATTTATTCATGTAATTAATCAAAATTTGTTTTCTTTTATGACGTTGAGATTAGTCCACAGGACAACAACACAGGTTGTGTCTTACCAAAGTATAGAATGACCAGTTAAATCGAATACAAGTTGCTGCAGTTACACCCTATCAAATTCTGCTGACCCACCGCACACTGAAAAACATGACAACTGACTATGATAACTGACTGACTTTTGTTGCATACTGAGAATCATGTCTATTTATCTTAAGTCTAGCAGGCCTAAGTACTAATGTCACATTTCCTTTAAAAGATATCAACAGTGTTTTCACAACTACACCACAGATGTATTGTTGACAAATGTACAATAACTTATGTGGGCATAACCTGAATAACCTGTAGGCACTTTTCATGTTTGCCATTCATTTGAGATCTGCGTTGAGAACTGTTAAACAATTAGAGGGTAATTAATCACATCTGTCCAACTAACTGATTTTATCATTCTACATTCCTGCAGTTGTGAAATGCTTTGTGAGTGAGGGGTTTGCTTGCTACGTAAGGGTCATGAGAGGAGCTGTGCCATGTGATGGGGGATTAACAGATATAGAGGAACCCTCCTATATACTGCGATGGAGCATCTGGGCATTCCCCACGCTCATAGTTGCGTTGGTGCGAAGCACACAGAAAATTCTGCAGATTGCTATCAAGGTACCAAAAAGATCAAAGTCTGTCGTGCATGTGGGCCTTTTCACCTGCTCGTGCTTGCTGGTGTTATGCAAATGAGACCACTGGAAGCTGGAACTACTTTATGTGGTAAAGTATTCTGGCACCATAACAAGTACAAATATTATTTTACTTTTGAGATTCATTACTATGGGAAAATCTTGTGGAGTCAAATATAATTAATTGGACCTTTAGTTGGCATCAGATGAATTATGTTTTTACTTCTATTTAAAGGGTTCAATCAGTGCTAATCTGCAGAGACACTCTTCCTATTCACTTCTTAACACCCAACATGTTGCCAAACATTTGTCAAAGGTTAAGGTTGGGTGTACTTTTAATCTCACCCTTAATAGGCTTACCTTTAAGTAGGTCATTAATACCTGGTGGATATAATTTGTCCTAGCGGAAGGCAGTGGCGGCGACGGAGCCGATGATCAGGAGGCCGACCGCGCGGAAGGCAGCGGCGGCGACACAACAGTTCAGGAAGCCGTCCATGATGACGAGAATGTCCAGCCCGTGGCCTGGAAAGTGGCCGGTGGGGTGCTGACCAAACAGGACAAGAACGGGGTGGCGGCGTGGCAGCCACAGCACGAGGCGTGGCAGCCACAGGACGTGAACCGGGTGGCGGCATGGCAGCCGCAGGACCAGACGAGGCGGGACCAGACGAGGATGTGATGATCGCTGCAGGTGGCGATGAGGGCGCTGCAGGCGGCAGTGAGGGCTGAACGGACCCACCAGACCGTCAGCGGACATGAAATGCTGGAGCAATCCCTTGGACCCTCCAGCGGAGACGGAAACGAAACCAGCAGGGGCAGCGTCCTCTGGTGGCGCAGCAGCCCCAGGCTCGGGCAGAGCAGGTCCCTCTGCCACGCAGACCTCCGGCTCGGGCAGAGACCAGCAGGCGCGGCGTCCTCCGGCTGAGACGAGACCAGCAGGCGCGGCGTCCTCCGGCTGAGATGAGACGAGACCAGCTGGCGCGGCGTCCTCCGGCTGAGATGAGATGAGACCAGCAGGCACGGCGTCTTCTGGCTGAGACGAGACGTGATGCTGGAGCGGTTCTCCTGAACCCCCAGCTAACGTGGTATGATGCTGGATTGGCTCATTCGAGCCTCCAGCAGGAGCTGATGCAGGACCTGAGGGTGCAGAAGCCCCTGGCTGAATAGGAGCAGACTGAAGCTGCGCAAGACATGGGCTCTGCTCAGGCAGCGACAGCGGGGTGCAATCCTCAGTTGGCTTCTTAACCTCCAGGGGTCCAGAGTCAGCAGAGGGCTGAAGCTCAGGCTCTGGGGTGGCCCTGGAGGGAGCAACTGTCTCTAGCAGGATCAGCCTTTGAGGAACGGGATTAATGGAATAGTCTCTCTGCGTGCCAGGGGTGGGTGAAGGAGATGAATGAGCTGGTGACTGGACGTGAGGCTGAACAGCTGACTGGACAGCACAAAACTGAGCTGCAGCAGCTAACTGGACTGGTGGCTGGGCTGATGAAAAACAGTTATTTACAGACATTGAATAACCAGTCTTAGTGTCCAAAATAACAGAAGCTGTGTCTGTTTCATTCACCACAGCCGACTGCACAGAAGTCTCAATATCCGGCTGTGGGGTGACGCGCCAGCAGCGTGACCATCGCTTTCGCCCCGGGGATGACTCCGACGGACCAGGAAACAAAACCTCCGGCGGGCCGGGCAAAACCTCCGGCGGGCCGGGCAAAAACTCCGGCGGGCCGGGCAAAAACTCCGGCGGGCCGGGCAAAAAAGCGGTGGCCGACCATGGCTGTGCAGCGCAGAGGTCCAGCTCGATTGCTGCCGTGACCACTGCTGCGGCCCCGGCGTAGCATACCGGGAGAGAGCGAAAGCGGCCAGCTCCCGAGCTTGCAGCACCTCCCAAGCTTTGTGCAGCTCGTCCGGGAGGCCCTTAAGTCCTTTGAGCTGGCGGAGATGTGGATTTCCCCTGATGATCCCCTCGATGGCGCGTAATCCCATCGCCTTTGAATCCTCGGTGTGGGAAATCCGTCTCACCAGACCTTGGATGCGGATGAGATCGCTCTCCCGGGCTGAGCCTGCTGGGTCCATGAAATGGCTGGGTCGTACTGTCATGGTTCGCGGAAAGGCCAGCCGTGTAGTGTATTGAAGGATGGACCCAAGATGCAGGCACACGTGGAATGCAGGTGAGTATTTTGTTAATAGTGAGCAACATACAAACGAAAGCAAAGGCAGACCTTGAACCAAAACTAAACTGGGGACAACTAAGACAAACCTGGGAGCATAAGTACAGTGGGTAGACGGGATGAGACGCAGAGAGACAACGGAGGGTTCACACCAAGTACACAGACGACCCAGCCAAGGGCAAAGGCAAAACACAAGGCTAAAATAAACTGGGATGGGAAACAGGAGGGAAACACAGCTGGGAGGCATCAGGGCTAACGAGAAAAGACACGCTGACATGAGACACGGACCTTCACAATAAAACAGGAAACAAAGAACATAAGCAGGGGCTTAATACAGAGACCTGACTACACGGGGAGAGCAACACAGGGTATGCACACAAGAGACACAGAACTACCAGAAGTAACCAGGGCATGAAGTGAAACACCAAGAAATAACAATAATCCCAACAGAAACAAACCAATACCCAGACAGCAATAATGCAGCAAATAAACTCTTTAACATGCTGGGTCACAGACCCAGGACCGTGACATCTACTGTAGGTCATTCTGAACTAAAAGATGCATCACCTTTTTAGGATAATTAACAAATTTATTTTATTTATACAAATCACAACAACAGTCACCTCAAGGTGCTTTATATTGTAGGGTCTACCTTACAATGTAAAGCACCTTGAGGCGACTGTTGTTGTGATTTGGCGCTATATAAATAAAACTGAATTGAATTGAAATGGGCCTGCCAGTTGCCACTTAACGGCAGCCACCGTCACTCATTGCACCCAAGAAATCACACTCACCCTGTCTGGTAACTACACTGATTTGCATTTTTCTTTTCAAGGCACTTGGCAAACCCATTAGTTTTGGGGTTCCCCCTGGCTCCAGCAACACAATCCACAGGAAGACTGGGCAAAGGGGTGTGTTACCGGATGGAGTGTCCGGTGCCATGAGCGGTGTTTGCACTCTGCGGTCCCTGACTGCATGTCCACCAACCCCGCCGAGCCAGCTACACCCCCCGACCTGTCTACAGTTTCTTCGGAAAACCACGACTTAGGTAAGGTGTTCAGCAAAGAGAGATCGCTACCACCCCAGCATCCGTACAGTTGTGGTTTACTCCATGGCGCCTCCTTGCCCACCAGCCGGCTCTACTGCATCTCTAAGCCCGAGCGTGAGGCAATGGAATGCTACATAACGGACTCCCTGGCCGCAGGAATAATTCGCCCATACACCTCACCCTCGGGCACGGGATTCTTTTTTGTGGAAAAGAAGGAGAAAACACTACACCCCCTGTATTGACTTTTGGGGACTAAATAAAATCACAGTTAAAAACAAATACCCTCTCCGTCTGCTAGCTTCTGCCTTTGAACTCCTCTAGGGAGCCACCATCTTCACTAAACTCGACCTCCGTAATGCCGATCACCTGGTCTGCATCCATGAAGGTGATGAATGAAAAACATCCTTCCACACTCACCTTGCTCGTTTTGAGTATCTGGTTATGCCGTTCGGACTCACCAACCACCAACTGCTGTATTCCAAGCCTTGGTCAGTGACGTACTAAGGGACTTCATGAACCATTTTGTTTTTGTGTATCTCGATGATATTCTCATTTTTTCCAGAACCTGTGCAGAACATGTGAAACATGTAAGACTGGTGTTTCGCTGCCTGCTGGAAAATTGTCTTTTTGTTAAAGCCAAAAAATGTGAGTTCCACGTCCAGACCATGTCTTTCCTAGGCTTCATTGTGGAACAGTAATGGCTGCGGCAGACCCAGCAAAAGTTAAAGTGGTGGTGGAATGGCTAGTGCCAAAGACCCGCAAGGAACTGCAGATCTTTTTGGGTTTTGCAAACTTCTACAGACATTTTATCCAAGATTTCAGCAAGGTAGCATTGCCTCTCACTCATTTCACGTCTCCCAAACTAAATTACATCCATCTGCTTTTTGGCTGGAGGGCAGTGAGGGACGGATCACAAGAATCTGGGATACCTCCAAGCAGCATAATGTCTGAATGCCCGGCAAGCCAGGTGGGCTTTCACACATTTGACCATTACCATCACCTGACCATTACCTACAGACCAGGATCCCAGAACACGAAGCCCCACGCCCTGTCGCGCCAGTTTGCACCTGACACTGACCCAGGGGAGAAGGAGAGACCCATTCTGCCCACCTCTTGCGTTGTTGGATCCCTCACCTGGGAGATAGAAAAAGTGATCAGGGATGCCCGACAGCAGGAACCTGACCCAGGTACAGGCCTGGAAGGAAAGACATATGTTCCCTCGGCAGCTTGGAGCAAAGTGATCCACTGGGCCCACACAGCAAAGTTTGGCTGTCACCCGGGTAAGAATCAAACTATTTCCTTTCTGCAACTTTCATTTTGGTGGCCCTCTCTCTATCACAGGATGTCCAGGAATATGTAGCAGCATGCTCGGTGTGCGCCCGGAATAAGGCATCCACCCCCTTCAGGCCTCCTACGACTGCTGTCCATTTCAAAATGCCCATGGTCACGCATCACTCTGGACTTTGTTACCGGCGTCCCACCATCTTCGGGTAATACAGTGATACTCACGATCACTGACCGTTTTTCAAAGGCTGCTCACTTCGTCGCCTTACCTAAACTTCCCATGGCCCTGGAGACAGCCAGGGTTCTAAACCAGCATTTTTTTCCTCTCCACAGCATACCCCAGGACATTGTCTCCGACCGGGGTCCCCAGTTCATCGCCCAGGTTTGGAGGAAGTTTTGTGCTGAACTAGGGGCCCAGGTCAGTTTGTCTTCTGGTTTTCACCCACAGACTAACGGACAGATGGAGCGGGCAAACCAGGAGCAGGAGGCCATGCTACGGTGCATAGTTTCATCTAACCGGTCTTCATGGAGCAAACAACTGGCGTGGGTTGAGTACTCCCACTACTCCAACACGTCGGCTACGACGGGAGTCTAGCCTTTTGAGGCATCTCTGGGGTACCAACCCCTACTACTTTCCATCACGGAGGGGGAGTTGGCCGTCCCCTCAGTGCAACACCACACGAGGCACTGTCAACAGGTCTGGCGAGCAACTACAGCAGCCCTCCTGAGGACGAGTGAACAAAACAAGAGACTGGCAGACCGCCGTTGTGTTCCGAACCCAGCCTATCGGGCGGGCCAACAGGTATGGCTCTCCTCCAAAAACATTCCCCTACAGACAGAATCTGAGAAGTTGGCTCCTCGGTTCCTTGGACCTTTTTCGGTGCAAGAGATTTTGAACCCAGTGACTGTCCAGCTGGCTCTCCCTTGTAGCATGAAGATACATAATGGGTTACATGTGTTCCAAATTAGGCCAGTCCAGACCAGCCTGTTATATTTTATATATTTATATAATGTTGTTATGAGTATATAGTCTAAATGACTAAAATAAAAAGTGCAAATATCTTTGCACAAACATAGTTATTGTTTGCTACAACTAATCCAACGCCAAGTCCAGTTGAAGCATATATAGGATGGGCAACAGCACATGCTTTGTAAATATCACTGGGGATTCTTCTGAAAAAATTTGGATACTCAGACAACAACAGATTGATAGATAGTTGATCTGAAAAACACACACACACACACACGCACACAGACACCTACACACACAAACCTGCATAAGTAAACATAGTACACACTGTGCAGGAAGGTGCAGGGGAGGCAAGTGAAGAGGCTATGCTCCTACCAAGTCAGTCATGAGCTAAGCTAAGTTAATCTAGTGAATCCCTAAAGACACAGTGAATGAATCCTCTCAATATAATAAGCAGGTGATTCAACAGAGAGTGTGCTTTGGATAAAGCATGTGAGGATTACACTATGAAATTTTGAACTGAATATAAAATGAGGCGTTATCTAAAAGTTTTTAATTAAATGGACCATACATATAAGCTACCCAAAACCCCACTGTGAATTATAACAGGAACAAGAAGTGATACTATACTGTGAAGAGAGCCAACATCAATGGCAGAATTTCTAGGCATGGCCAAGTGGTGGTCGCAGGATGAAATCCTTTTGAGGAGGTAGAAAGTTCCCAAGACTTCCTCCAAGTTCCAGTCCAACATGTCAGCAATGAGCAGAGCAAATCTAAAAAATTGTCAATCCTATTTGTGATTCACAGTTGGTTGGAAAAAGAAGATTAAATCCTACACTAAATAGTACACACACACACTAGAATTATATCATTGTAACGATTATATTCTTATTCAATTTTATTGATTCTTGATTATATTTTGATTAAATCCCTTATTTGGTTGAAGCAGGGATAGCTATCAGCTCAAACACATGCATTAAACTCTGTCACAGGACTGTGTTACAGTACACCCACAAAGGCTGGATTTTACACCTTTTACTTCAAGTGTGGATGGAACTGAGCTGAGGGATCATGACATTGGGAAAGTCTGTACCAGGATACTGGAGGGTCTGTCTGTTAGTGGAACCTGTGATTCAGGAGGAACAATGAGGTTTTCATAAGCTGTGGATATGAGTTTCATTCAAAGGGTGCCTGGGTCTCCCTTAGAGATAGCTTAGTGAACGGGACTCAGATGGATCTGCTTGACCTGTAGAGTGGTCCTTTTTCCATGCTTCACGTTCATGCATTAGCCCTGAAAATTTTCTTTGTCTTGTTTCTCATTTCGGCCATCCCCTTGGACTGTCCCTCGATTATGCTTTGACCTCAGAATTATCTTCCCCATCCACTAATTTTTCTAGTCTCCTCTTGCCTTTTGCAGCTTGGTGTCCTGCCCATGCTCGTGCCCCCTGTTTTTGTTTTGTTTTGTTGTTGTCCCCTCAACAGTTTTGTTTTCTCTCAAATATTGTGTGAAGTTTTTAATATGATGTTGTTGGGACATTCCACATGAACTTTGATGTACATGAATTATGTATGATATGTTATCTTTGCTATTCTTCTTATATGTCACTTGATATGCACACAGAGACAACTGTTACTCCGACAGTTCTTAAGTGAGTTATTACTGATGACTAATTTACTCACAGTGTTCCCTGAGTTTGCCTGGATACAACAGCAATCTCAAATGAAAATTATACTCCTCCTTCTTCTCTGATGGGTGACGTGCAAGATTAAACAACACAGCATGTCAATAAAAGGGAATGGCAAACAATAAAATCTAATGACTGGTCTCAACAATTCAAAAAGCTGTCATGTGCTCATCTTTGCGAAACAATTTAGTCGTGGTTGTTTTGCTGTATTCCTGTGTTTCTTCTACTGTATCCACTCCTCGGTTTTCTTTCTCCTGTCAGCTACAGGGACAGTTTCATCTAAATGAGATGCACAAAACTGGAGATGTGGTTCTGGGTGGACTGTTTCAAGTCCACTTCTTTTCAAGTGTTCCTGATCTGTCTTTTACCTCGCAGCCACAACAGCCTATTTGCCATGGGTAACTATGATAAGGAAACAGCATGAAAAAAATAGAATAAGAAAAGTGTCAAACTTAAAGCCAGTATAAATATGTATTTTATATCTGAAATAACTACACAATGCATCTTCGTTTAATAAAAAAATCATTAATATATGTCTTTAATTGTTATTCCGTTTCTTTAATTGTTTATAATATTATGACTTTTGCAAAAATTTTTAACTGCACTCATTTATTTATATTTTAAAAACCTGTATTGTATATATGTATTTTCTAGTAATTAACTTTTTCTTGTCTTAGTGTGTATGTCTTAGGATTTAAGCTCGCACAAACCATGGCC
>VOQK01020850.1:1825-12855 GCA_015052645.1 Benitochromis conjunctus
GAGAGGAAAAAAAGGAGGGGGGGGGGGGGGGGGGGGGGGGCTGACGTGTGTGACGCGTCACCGTGAACGATTTCCTCCGTCACCAACAAACAAAAGATGAATTTCAAAGATAAATGCTCCCACCTTAAAAAGCAAATCAAAACGCTCCGAAGGCAGCTATAGCTGTTCTTACTCGACGCCACATTTGAATATGCTCATGAGGAGTCGGGTACAGTTTTCTTAACGGTGTCATGTTAATGTATGTCTGTTAGGTTATTTAACATTTTTTGCTCCACCTACTGTTGCAAGCCCGATTTAGACTGTGCACAGAGGGAGAAGGTGAAGTACAGTGAGAAGCCTGTTTAGCCTCAGCGTATGTTCAACCCAGAAAACAATCAATTATTTACCCTTGCCCTTACTAACCAGCAGACTTTGAATAATGCAACAGACCACTGCCTGTCGAGGCTCACAGGAAGTTGAGTAAAACTTACTCCTGTAAGCTGAAGTGCTCCCTGAGTATTGATTAGTTGTCTGTTTGTAATGAAAGCCCTTGTGTATTGATTTCAGTTTGCAGCACCTTTACATGTGTCCACCTTTTTAACATAATTGCTGTCACAGATCATCATTTCACTGACTGATGAGTTCTGGGCAGAGAGCCCACAGAAGAATACATATCCCAGACTTAAAAAAAAAAGAATACCAGGAGCATACTAATGTGAAAAATGCCCATCAATCCTCAATGTTATGTGAGTTATAGTATCTTATGTAGATCCTTCATTTGATCAATAATGTCACTTGATTGACTGGCTACTGTACTTGGGTTGGGTTTCATAAATTTTACATGGAGGAAGATTTACAGCTGTGGTGGTCCAGTCCTGTTTTTTTTTTTCTTTTCTTTTTAATAGTCTGTGTCTGCAGTAAGGATGCTGCTGACCCAAATATCCAGTGACCAAATCTGAAACAAAAAACAAAACATTATTTGTGGTAGAAGGCCCCAGCTTCTCTTTCACGGGATGCAACAAAAAAATTGGAACATAAAATAATGTCATAATCTTCCTGCTACCTTTGCATGCTCTCAAACAAGGGGCAACATCACATTTGATATTAATTGTGATCATTTTGTGACTCAACAAACATAAAATCTGTAGAACCCAACTGTTTGCTCAATATTCAGATTAGTCGTTAAAGTAGCGGACAGTCCCAGAATGAAAACTATGTGGCAGTGGGTCAAGCTCAAACCTATGAAATAACAACTACATAAAAAAAAAATACAATAAAAATCATAATTTACATTAGTGGCTGAGCTACTGATGTGCATTTGCAGATTCTTTTAAAGATGCTGCTGTGACAGAAATAGAAATGTGGCATGAACACAGCTGATTTATTATAAAAAATGAAATGGTGTGAGAAACAAACAAAACAACAAACAAAAACAAACAAATAAAAAAACCTACATTTCTTGTTTTTTTAGAATATCGGTTGATATATTGCCAAAGCGAGGAAGGTAGTAGGTGACAGCAACACTGCTGATTGATCTCGAAGTCATTTTATCCATCAAACACATTAGAGACACACTCACATGATCCAAATCCATGTGCTTGAGAAAACCATTTGCTCACACCCACCCGCGCAAAAAGACATTTCCTGCCAGTATTGTTTGTATCTCTGTAACCTCTTTCTGTATCTCTCTGAAGGAGATCATCTGTAGGAGTAACTCATTAGGACTACTGTGTAACTTGTAAAAGAGTCATTAGTGAAAGTATGCTTTCCTCTGGAGGTTGTATTGGTTTTGGCACCAAAAAAAAAAAAGTCTTGCGTATTCTTCCATGTTGAAAGGCCTCCATAGACCTGCTGTAACCTGATCTCCTGGCTCAGTGTATATACTCCCAGTGCGTCATTCTTCAATTATGCTTTGACAGCACCTGAATTACTGTGGGCTGGATGCCCAGATGACTGAGGCAATGTGTATTGATCTATCCCTTTTCTTCTTCCCTCTCCTTGGCTTGGAAGGCCCTTCCATTCCCTTTGCTGGCTGGCTATTTTTAAGCATGCAAGTCATTCCTCAAATATTTAGTTTGATTCTTTTATGCCTTCTGGCCGGCATCAATTCTATTATCTTTAAAGCCATTAATCAGAACGTGCATGTGATTTGCACTCCGCAAAGCTAAAGTTCTTAATTACGTACAGTTTCTCTGTATTGGTTCTTCATATTCGCTGGCCTCTAATTCTCAGGCTCGGTCACTTTCACATTCATTTTCTTAAAACACAGATGTTGACATTTATCCTATAACTGACCTTTCCATCTGCTATGCTTTTCCAAGTGGCTGGAGGCCTGTTAACCTTCCTCTCTATGAATTGTGGTGGGAGGCATTGCTCTACACCTGGCACACTGACTCCATTATGCAGAAGCAGCAGCCTATTTTCTCAGAGGCAAAGACACACTGACGACTACCCACAATGTCAGCGATGAAAAATCCAGATATAGCTGCACTTCCTGTCATTCATTGCACATAAGTAGCACAGATGATACTTTAATGTGTAACCCAGAAACCTCAGAGGACAAAAATGGAGACATTTGTCATTAATGCAGCGTTCGAAAGGATTTGTAAACTGTTAAACTGTCATTGACACAGAAAGACCCAAAGGCAAATAATTAATGATTCTGATGAATACAGTTAATGGACTGTAAATGCTACAAAGTTGTGTTGAATCGCCAAACATCTGACTGCTTTACATCAGTATATACGGCATATATTATTTTCTATACGGGTTTTAATGAACTCACTGAGTGTTTTGATGAACACACTTTTAAAATATAATACTGCCCAGTAATACTGTGAAACATCCAAACTCTCAGACTCAGAAGTTTCACTTTAAATCTCTGATAGATTTCCAAGCTGTGAGCTTGTGGACTGCAATGTGTTGCACAGGTCTTTCTGTTGTTATGTCCCATGTAGATAGCACTAAATTTCAAGCCTCTCTGCTTTACAGTGGGTCAGGATTTTGCACTGAGCCTATGGGCTTTTTGGTAAATCTGATACCGCTGATGAACACATCTTTATTATACAGGGGGTGCTTTAAATCATCAGACTGGCACAGAGCCAATTCCTGTAAATGAGTTGTATATAATTTTATCCCCAGTGAATGCTTCAATACTCAACTACTCTTTAAGTAAAAAAAATAAAATAATAAAGATTATATATTTATTTATTCTCCATTATCACTGAGATTGGGCTGCAAATCAGTTATTTTCACAGTAAACATTTAATTTTTTCTGGAAACAGAAAATTTCACGTATAGCCGAACAAACTGAACTTTTCATGTTTTCAGCTTTGGGGTTCATCTTAAATCGAGGATATGGGCGTGGATAATTTAATTCAGAAAGGTTTTGTGCTTCTTTTGTTAGTAGCCTCATTGATCTTGCTGAAGAAGGTTTTCATGTCCTCTCTCTCTCCCCAGCCAGGACGCGCATGACCTGTGGGTTTAGTATTGTTGACTCGGGCCTCGGTGTGGTGGAGGCTGGAAACCGCAGCATCTGCGCGGATGGCCATCCCACGGTGAACGGGCCCCCGAGGATCAGTTACAGCACCAAGCAGCTGACCGAGCTGGAGAAGGAGTTCCACTTCAACAAGTACCTGACGCGGGCAAGGCGAGTGGAGGTCGCCGGCGCCCTGCAGCTTAGCGAGACCCAGGTGAAAGTTTGGTTTCAGAACAGACGCATGAAGGAGAAGAAATTACAAAGAGACGGGCTACTCTCCGACCCGAGGCCCGCGGCTCCGCACACACACGCCGACACTTTGGACACCTGCCCTTTCCACGGACCGACCTAGCCAAGAAAAAAAGAACAAAAACAAACAAAAAAACAAAATAAACAAACACCTGTCCCTGCGCTCCTGAACTGCGTCGTGCGTTAGACGGCAAGCCTGCAAATGTTTTGATTGGCGTTTGCATCGTTTTCAGTCAGGCTTCACCTTTATTTGCTTACAACGATGGATGCTTAACGCAAGAAGCGCAAAGGCAAGTTTCTTCATGCAAGAACGGGCCGAGACGATTTGTCATTCTCCCCGGCTTCAGACTGGTGCTCTGATTTGAATATTAAAATTCAACTCATCCCATTGCGCTCCTATCTACACAATGTAAACGAAGATACAAACTCATATTAATTGCCCATAGAAACTGTGGAAGTCGATTTGCGTATTTTCTTTTTTGTTTTTGTTTCTTTTTTTGCTTTTTTTGTTGTTGGATAATTTATTCGGCAAACCTGAACTCGTTTATTTAACTCGTACTTCCCAGTTTCTATTTAAAATGTATTGTTTTTATTTATTCAAGATCTACTTGTGATTATTTTTTATTTTGATTTTTTTTACAGCATTTATTCACATTATTCCATCAAATGAACTAGCTGCCGTCTCAGACAAATTAAAGTGCACAATTATGGAGATTTCCTTTTTCTGTTAAGCTGTTTGCTTCTGACGGCTCACATTTGAGGACAGGGGGAAATGCACCTGTTGTAGGCAGAGCCCACGCGTTATTTTACCAAATAGTTATCAAGCTAATTTAGCTTCGCTTTGAATTCTGCCTTCGTGTCGTGTGTTTTATCCACTCCTACGGTTTCCTTCATCCACGGAACGATTAAAATGCCATGATTGATGGAGAGATTTATTGACGGGCTCGTATTGGAGTATTGATCCGTGGTGATCCATCCATTTGAGGCACAAATATGGGAGCATTTGCATGCATGTGTAACTGCATGTTAATGGAATGTAGAAACGTCACGATCGGGAGCTGTTGGGTCTTTTATTGCTTCTATATATGCATCAGAAAATGATAATTTAGCTGAAAGACTCATGCGGGAGAAGAGACAATAAAACGGTGCCTGTGCTGTTTTGCAGATCAACCAATAAACTGTGTGGCCCCAGCAGTTCGAGCAGCTAAATATTCCTTCCAGATTCACATCTCATCTCATATAAAGTAAATGATGGTAAACACGGCCCTTAAACACTGTTATGTTTCCGGTATCACACTGCGTTTCTATCATGTTAATGTCTACTTTAATATCGAGATATGGGCCATCAGGCACATTAATTTTGTGTAAGGGAATATTTTTGTTTAGCTTTCAATTAGCGTGTTTGCTCTGGATATGAAGGTTACTGGATCCAAAACGGATATTAATCATAACAAAGGAATTAAACTTGAGTGTTGGAGATTAGAAATAAAGTGCTAGGATAAAAAAAGATGAAGAAGAAGAGGGGGAGAAAGAAATTGGGTCGGTTTCAAACCTCTGAGAAGTGTTCTCGTTCGAATTTGTGATGTAAAGTAAAATGCTACTGGTAATACTCATTTAAAGTAATACAATTGTGCCTTTGTAGGGCACAAGAGTAGACATGAAGGCTGCAAGGCCAAGCTAATATATGCAGTTACACCAGAGTTCACCTCTCACCTCTTGATCTTTGCCTTGCCTCGGAACAACGATGACCCGGTCAGCAGCTCAGAGAGAGCAAGATGCACCATTAATTTGGGTGACCTCGAAGTCTGAGCTTTTCTCTTCCTTTCTTTCGTTTTCTCTTCTTCTTTTTTTCAACAAGCAACTCCAAATGCTTTTGTTCTGGTGTGGGGTGTGTGTGTGTCCACACAACAATATTTCATCGAGCTGAATAGAAGGGCGAGCAGGCCATATGATAATTGTTCATATTATAATTCCATACCAGGCCAGATAATGGATTTTTTTTTCTCCTACACCTAGAGGTAACCTAATTTTTGCCCCGTCTCTTATTTTAATAAGCCAAAAAAATATGCTACTGGCTCAGTTTATAAACCGGATGAAAGAGTCTTTTCACCCAATAAGTTTTTGGATATAAACTACAGACCTATTTTTAATAGCAAAGTTGAAATATTAGAGTTACTTGAGCATGCTCAACAGTAATATGATTCCATGTCAGAGGCAGCATAAACAATATTTGGAACAACTATTCATTAGAAGTTTGCAGTTTATATATTTTATGCATATTTGCTTGAAGAATTAAAAAAAAAAGAAGCCTACACACACCTATTTTTCTCCAACCCCCAAACAATATGTTTTTAATGTGCATCTCATTAGTGAAAGCCAGAAAAGAAAAGGATAAGTTTAAAGTTAAAGAAGAGCGGCCGACTTTACAAACATTTAAAAGTTATCTTTTCTTTTCTTTTCTTTTTTTCTTTTTTGTAATTGATATGAATGATTTTACATGCAAGCAGGGCCAAAATATGTTGAACCCAATTTATTTTGAATTTGCATTTAAACAAAACACACACCATTAAGGCTGCCTTTCTCTAAACAAAATAGCACAAATTGGAATGTTTAACAAAACCATCAAATGTGTTTGTCTCGTTAATGCAAAGTGCGCGCATGTGAAGGTCACGGGGATAATGATGGGCACAGCGATGTTGAAATCACGTCTGTTTAAAGCCAGCAACTATAAAAATGTCCACTGTTATTACAGGGATGTGTTGTTTATGTTGACCTTTTAAGAAACTCTTATCATCTTATCATATAGTGACAGGGCTCCATGTTACAGGTTGTAATGTACAGAGCGTATGCTTGCAGCAGGTGTGCACTCTGACTCTTATTTTAAAAAATCCAAACTTACTTAATCACATGTTCTCCTGCATAATAGACCCACCTAAAACACAGAGCGGGCTCAGTAATAAGAAAAAGGAAAAGAGGAAAAAACCTAATGTAAATTAGAAAGAAGAGGTAAACGTGGGGGAAAAAAAGCTGATTTATTTTGTTTGAACTATCACTTTCATTTCATTGTGTGGCAGCTTCAGTGTTTGCGTCTCAATTGATGAAAGCAGAACTGCATTGTTTGTTCAGACCTGACATTTAGTTCGAAAGCATTTGAGCGTGACTCTGCTCTGATGAATTTGTACTCTCCTGTAATTCCTTCCTGAAGATGTACGGTTGGTTTGGAAGACTGACAGCTGTGCTGTGCTTAGACACACGTAAAAACACGTGGCAAGTGGGAAGAAAGTTAAAACCAAAATTACTCAAATCCAGATGTATTGCTGCCACAGGGAGCACCAGCATCATCGTCATCATGGAGCAAGTTTTCCTCACCTTCATTTTTCTCTTCCTTATTTACAGTGGTTATATCTCATGATGAAAATCAATCTAAAATCAGTTTTATTCTGCTCATTAATTCAGTAAGAGAGCTTTTCATACTTAAAAATAAATATAATCATTTGTTTTGTGAATAGTTCCACTTGTTTTGTTAAAGTATTCCTGAACAGAAAACACACAACTGAGATATTAAAGTAAATCCACTGATGTATTAGTGTATAATGAATGAGGCTATTGACAGCCTCTCATTTCTTCTCTTCTGTATTGTAAGCTGGCTGATGTGGGCAGCTGTTACAATCCTCCCGAGGAACACTGAGGCATGAGCAATGTGTGCCTTACAGAATATCTTACACTGCTTTTATTTAAATCAACATATATAAGTGGGTTCTTTCTGAGCTTACTCTAATTAATGCTAAGTTAACCTGAAATTAACTTAATGCATAATATGCATGTAATATTTTCACCAAGCTCGGGGGAATAAAATCAATTGATCATGTTAAGCTTTTTCTAACTTTATGTGAAGCACTTACAGAACAGATAGCTTGGTTGTTGTTTTAATTATAGGCCATTTGAATGCTCCCCTCCCTTTTAGTTTTTTTTTCTGCTTGTCTGATTTTACTGTTTTTCTTTATTTGCAAAGACTTTCATGCACTATTAGTCTTTTTGGTCGGCGTCATTCACATATTTGACTACCAAACAATTTGTACATCAAGAAAAGTAGAAATGAAGTGCACCTGTTTGTGCGCGAGCGCGTGCCAATGCATGTTTGGATGTTCTGTGTACAATTACACAAATATGTGTTTGGTTTCCTAGGTGCTGCTAATAATGCGCTCAAAAAAGATACAAAGCACCTATTTGAATAATTGTTCACTCGCATGCGTACACACGCGCGCATACAAATCCATACATAACACATTCTGACAGAGCGACGCTGAACAACATGCACACCAGTCCAGTCCTTGCCTCTCCTCTCTTGCTCCACTCCAGGGAGCAGATGTTTGGGGACAGCTTACAGCCTCAGCGAATTTCTGTGTACAAAGCAAACAGCAGCACTCAGCACTTCTGGCTGCAATGGGAAATGTGCTCTTGAAGTGGGGGGAGGGGAGGCCTTTGAGTCACTGTAAGGTATCATGAGGATGGGTGGAGAGGGGCAAAAAGAGCGAGAAGGAGGGTACACGCAGAGGTGAAACTGTGTCAAGGTTACAAGTGGGTCGCATAGGAAAATCCCCCCAATTTCCTGAGACTTGTGCTGCTGTGTGTTGAAGCGGTCCAGGGCAGCATCCTGGCCGGTACACTTAGTATCTCCTGTGTGACATCATCAGGAAAATCAAGCTACATATCTGATTGTGTCTGCATGACCTCTCCAGTGCAGCTCACTAGTTTGGATTGCCCTTTGAAAAGTTGCAGACAAGCATAAAGTGGAGGGAAAAAGGGCGGAAACAATGTAATAAGTCGCCGCAGATATTGCTGATATTGCATCTAAGACATCAGCTACAGCATGGGACCAGTTCTGCTAATGATGCCACCGATACAATACATTGATTTAAAGGTGCTGGTCCTGTGGCAGTATGCTACGCGTGCCTTCTTTTGTTTGCCTTCTATAGAAAAGTAGGACTTCATATTTATTTAAAAAGATCACTGAACATAAGCTCTCGAGATCGCTCATGAAAATGACAATATTATTTTGCAGTTAAATAAATACTTTGTGCCCTTTTCATCCATTCCAAAATATTTGCAGCGCAGCTTTACCGCATATGCTCGTCAATATGCTGCACGCAATTAGCTCAAACACACACATACAAGTGTACACTTTTACTTGTGCATGCGAGAAGACACATTTTGACCTCTCATCAGTGTATTATAATCCCTAAACAAACCATCATAAATGAGCCCTGCCATGCTTATTTGTCTGAGCGAAAGTACCCCCCCGCCCCAAACACACACCCTCCTCTTCTGCCCTTGGGGTGAGGTTGCCATAGTGACAGATTCATAGACATATGGAGAGAGAGGAGAAGAGGAGCTTGGCTGAAGGGGTGGGGCTGAAGGGGTGAGGTGGAGGGAAGACAGAGGAGAAGGGGATGGGTACCGGTTTGAGGACGCTGGCGCTCTGTCTTTCAGATGTGTCTTTGTGTTTCATCTGTCAATCAGCCATCCGTGGCAGTTTGTGCTCGGCGAGTGAACAGTTCATGAACTTTTACTCTGCCAGGCGCCATCTTGGCTGTATTTCACAGGGGACGGGATTGATTTTCAAGGCAGCTTCAGCCCCCCCCACCCTCCCGAAAAAGAAAGAAAAAAAGAAAAAAAGAAAGAAAACATGATAGGCTACGTGTGGAGGCAACAAAATGCGCGTTATTAAATTGACTTGCAAATTTGTGTCTGCATATTGCAGTCTCTTGTCATTTTGTTGCTTACGCTAATGACTAATGAGCATTAGGGAAACAAACATACAGATGTTTTTGCGTCTCACTAATTAGATTTGGATGATGTTTTCGGCTAACCTGAGGACAGCTTGACAATGGACAAGGAAAGGGAGAGAGAACGAGAGAGAAAGGGAAATAAAAACAAGGGAAGGGGTGTAGGTCTGCAGCGGCCATCAGGGCTGGCCTTGGTGCTGTAAAAACATATTTTTTCATCAGACATTTTATGCAAAAAGGAAAGACCAGGTGCTCAATCAAACCTCACGCCCACTGTTTTATTTTTCATCTTCACCCCTCCCAGTGCCTCTCTGAACAAACCTTCTGTGTGCCTTCCCTCTACCCTCACACCATTCTTCTCTTCCTCTTCCCTCTCTGTGTCATTCGTCTTCCATTCTGCCCCTCTGCTGCCTGCTCTCCAACTGATATGAGAGAGTGACCCTTGGGCCCTCAGGGGTCAAGTGATACAAGGTCATTGGCAGGTCATCTCTGCTGACTGGCTGACCTCTAAAAGGACTTCTGGAAGGAACCAATCAGGTCTTGCTCCTTCCCCCCTAAGGCGGATCCCCCTCCCCAGCTCCTCGGCAGCCTGTGTCACATGACCAGTGTGAGGCGTCAGAGGGAGGATGATTAATGATGCTTTTAGTACCTGTTTAGAATGAAGCTGTCCACACCGCACTGTAATTACCCACTCCCAGGCGGCAGCTGCCCAACGTAATTGCTTTTTGTTTGTTGACCTGGTTTATTGAGGAGAAAGATGGCTTTGGCTGGGTAAGATGGTGCTATGTACAGTATTCAGAGGTGACAATAATATGTATGTCAAAATTTTTGGTGTCATTGCATGGTAGAGATTCATGTAAGCTGGGAGTGAGAGGATGTGTATCTCAGTTGTGTGTGGGAGGAAATACAAACAAGGCAAGGTACAAAGTCACTTTAGGTTGGTTTTGTACCACAAATGCACTTCTTAACACAAAAATAAAAGTGTAACGGTATTTAGCCACAAAATGTCAACAACAGATCTGCAACCTTTGCACACAACTCCAAAGACAGCCACAGACCTCCTGTGCAAGGTTACCGTGTGTAACACTAAAATACACACACATTTGGCATCCACAGTCACTGAGGAGTATGTTCTGTCATGCATAATTTATGACAACATCTCAAAGGTGAAAATTCAAAGCTAAGTTCAGAAGGTCAGTGGAATATTGCACCTAGAGGTCCCCCCCTGCCCTCCCTTTCCCTCCCATTTCTTGTTTGGCTACATGCCTAAAGCAAATATGAAAATTTCAGTACCTGCGGTGCAGTGCCACGAGGACAGTGACAATGAAACTCAGATAAACAGCCCCTCGTTTGACCTATGGAGAGCATAAATTTACCACCCATAAATCCCTGAGAGTTTCAGCTCTGTTTGGCGCATTTGCAGTGCCTCTACCCACACTGAGAGAGGCAAGTGTCGGGTATCTGTGCTTCTGTATGAGCAGCTTTCATCCTGCTCCTGGTTCTCACATAACTCAGTCCTGCAGCCTTTATCACCGCCT
>VOQK01020851.1:1361-11496 GCA_015052645.1 Benitochromis conjunctus
AAATGCCAGAAAATTTTTTTTTTTTTTTTGTTTTTTTTTTTTTTTTTTTTGGAGGAACTAAGGACTTTTATTCTTTACACTGCAGCTCTTTGCTCAGCATGCCTCTGCTCGTTGTTGCATTTCGTCATAGTCGACGCCCCTCCATTTGCGACACCGCATGCATCATCACTCTTGAGTCTGTGATAAAAAAACAAATGAAGAGGAGAGGCATACAGTTTATTCATGTCCCTTCTGACCCCAGTTTCATTGCACAACACTTCTAGATGAAAGAACATCATCAAGTTGGTGGAGGCTTTCTTTTCCTCAAGTCACTTCCTGTCTTACATTTGTTTCTTTGGGTGTTTTACAGAATTTGCATGTGTGTAGCAGATCTGCAGTTTTACTTGACATGAACTTGGCCTGTAATAGAATCGAATTTTGTTGTATTTTAGAGTGCCACTGCTGCCACAGCAGTCAAAGCTGATGTTCCTAAAGTTGATCCTGCTAAAACATCAAAGCCAGCTGCAGCAGGCACAGCTGCGGCTGGAAATGTGTCTGTACAAGGCAAAAAGGAGGAAGCTAAACCAGCGCAAACAAAGGTAGATGTTCCTGGAACCGAACATGGCGGAGGCTGTGTGAATTCTGCCCTCTGTATGTTCTGCACAGCAATGATTTTGCATTCAATTCAATTCATCCTCTCGGTCTCTGTGTTTAATGAATGAATGAGGAAGTGTTCTGATGAGGTGTTTTCATGGCTAGCAGGAATTTTTCACGCCCCTCAAACATTTTTTTTGTCTGGAAATTCTAAAGAAGAAAAGCGATTTCATTAAAACAACTAACTAACAAAGAGTTGGAATTTCTTTTTTTTTTTCCTGGCTCATAATTTCATGATGCCTTACTTCTAATAGCACAATGGATATATTGTGTTGTTAAGGTGTGTGCCCTGATTCTGGATCTGTGTTGCAGGTTCAGGCGGAGGTTTCATCCACGGCAGCAAAAGGAGCCAAACAGGTAAAGACGTAATGTTAACTGTGCTGGTTGCCTTTGAAAAGCATGTCGCTTGCTCTAGTGTGCTGAGCTGTGTTGCATGTCCAGGCAACTCCGTTTGATGCAATCGACGAGCTGGCCAACATACTACCGTCAACTGATCCTGTCGCTCGCCCAGAGCCTGTGTTCACCGGGCCAGAGGTCAAAGAGGTATAGCAAAGCCACAGTGTGCGTGCATGCGTGCGTGTACTTTAGAAAGTGAGCAGCAAGCTGCATGGGCCTTGAGTGTGTAACCGTGTCATGCATGTGTCACAGCGTGACGTCACCTCTGAGAAAGGTCAGAAGTGTGGAGAAAGGGACGACACACTGCCTCCTGACTACAGATTTAAAAATACGGTCAGTGTGCATCACTTTCCACTGCTTTCTAAACTTTCTACAGAACCTCGGTCTTTAATTTTGTTTTTGTGTGCTTCACTGACAAATTCATAGGAACTACTTTATGTTGGTAGGAAACTGGCACTTTTAGCCTATGTTCTTTAGACAAAGTCGCTCGGATCTTTACAGGCACACAGGGTATGACTTTGACACAAAATTAAAAATTTAAGACTGATAACTTGTTAATATGAAGCAAGAGTGGCTGACTCTTGGATCTGGAAGTATATTAGATCCAGATTAGTCTGATATTTTCTTGTGAAATCAAGAGGATATGTCTTAGCTCTTGCAAAAGATTCCTAGATAAGATCCAGATTACATTCAAAATGTAATTGCTTTAAAGAAGAACCAAGCTCCATTTCTTTTTTGGTAACATTGTCATGCAAATCCAATCAGTGACTTTTTAAAATAACAGTAGCAGACAAACCAAACCAATCTGCTTGCCACCATAACTATTGGCATGTTTATTACACAGAATTAGAATAAAGTGCCTTTTCAGATCTTAAATGATTTCACCGTTTTATTTTTCCTACCAAGTGTAAAACTACTCTATATTTTCTAGGCTCCAGCTCCTGCAGATGCTAAACCTGTGGATGTCCCTGTAAGTAAAGCTTTTGAAACTCCTGCTATCAGTTCTTTGTAGTCCAGATAACTCACACATGCAGGAAGTGCCGTTTCCTCTGTATAAGCTACCCACTCCTCTCGAGTGGAGAATGCGGTGGGTGTTCTCTTAACAAACCACCTTCTCCGTTTGAGCTTGTACGCTCCTGTCTGACCAAACCCAATCACTCCTAAATATGTGTGCCCTGTCGCATGCACACTTGCATTACACACAGTGATACACCAGTTAAACAGTTTGCTATCAGCACGAGTGCCACTAGTTACTCGCACTCACTAACACACCCACATTTGCATCATAGCCGACTCCCACTTTGGCTTCCTGACATGGAAGAAGCTTCTTTGGTTCAGTGTCTCACCAACTCTTTCTACTCTTTCTTCCTGTGTGAGTTTAATTGTTTTAATTTTGTGTTCTCCATATTTTTGTGGAGGCAACGTGATTTGTGTCACCTGCATCTCTTTAGACAGAGTATTTGTGAGTTTTTGGCGTCTGTGGAATGTAAAGGGTGTGTCTGTACTTTTCCTTCACTGCTGGTACAAGTCTGATTTGCATTATTTTGCCTTTTGATTTGGTCACTCATGCCCTCTAGTGGAACTTTGGAGTAATTCTTTCTGAGTGAATTATTTTAGAAATAAGGTTGGCCTAACGCACAGTATTTTCTCATTTCAGAAACCACTGAGCACAGACGCAGCTCTTGATGTCCTTTCATCTGGTTTCTCATCAACTGGTCAGCCTGGACCCAAGAAGCAAGAGGTCAGCCTTTAAGCATGAAGCACTTAGCTGCTACTTCCATTTAAATGTCTGTGCTGAACATTCCTAGTATGGCACCTGTGCTGTAGTCTGCATTGGCTCCAAATGTGTATCAATAACATTTTTTTCTTAAAGGTCTAACATATCTCATTGTGTTTTTTGTTTTTTCATGAAAAAAAATATATAGCCAAAGGTGCATGTTGAGACTATAAGTGCCTCTTCTACTGGCCCTGCTAACTTTGCACCTCCTCCTGTGAAGGTAAGTTAACATTTTCTAGTCCCTGCTGTGTCATTACAGCAGCGTCTAACTGCAGAGGCTGATGCTATTTTGTCCCTGCTGTCCTTTTTGTTGCAGAAAGCTGAAACTCCTGCAGCAGTTCCTCCTATGGCGGCTCCTCCAGCTGATAAAAAAGCTAAGATGGAGAAAGTCTCAGATGACTTCTCACTGGAGGCTGGACTCTCTGCTTCCAGCACGGTACTTTTACTGTAATGGTTACCTCTTTGCTCTGTCTTAAAATGTTTTAATTAGTAGTGTTTTAATTATGTAAAGCACTTTGAATCACCTTGCTGTTGAATTGTGCTATATAAATAAACTTGCCTTGCCTTGCCTTGCCTAGTAAATTTCTTATGGCTGTTAAAGTTAAAGTCAACATTTTACTACACTGAAAATCGACCTGATAAAAGGTACTTTGTCATTCTGCATGGATCTGTAAAATCTAAAGGAGTTCTCTGTCGGCTCTTGTAGAAAGCGGGATCTCCTGTGGCTGCTCCTGCTGATAAGAAAGCCAAGACGGATAAAACCACTCCCGATGTCTCTGTCAAGGCTGGACTGGATACCAAAGCAGGCACCAAGCCCAAGGCCAGTGAGGTGAGATGCAGGAGATGAGGTTAAACGACATGGGTCCCATTAGCTGGTCGTAAACGCTATGTTCTCTCTTCAGGGTGGCTCCATGCCTGTGGATGCTCTCAGTGCTCTGTGTGACACACTACCAGAAGATGCACCAAAACCTGAATCCCCCAAAGTCAGACCTGAGGATATTGTATCGGTAGGGGCACAAACAGCTGCACTGTCTTAAGCAGCAACTCTGCAGTCACTTTAGTTTAAAGCAAATGTATACTTGAAGGCATACATTAGATTAGCTTTCTAACTACTTTTCATCTCCGATTACACATAGCATTCACTGCTAGACAATGTCTCATTTTCACCTCTTTTCCTTTGTACAGGAGGGCAAAGTGAAGGCGGAGAAGGGTGTACGTGTAGGAGAGCGAGACGACACACTTCCTCCAGATTACAGGTTCAAAGAGGGAGACCTCAAAAAACTGCCTCCTCCAAAACCCGAGGTGAGCCCAGAATGAATTCATTTAACGATGAGCTCCATTGATGATGGATTTTTGAGACCAGCGTTGATACTGATATTTAAAAAGTTTAAAGATATATATACATATATATGTATGGATTTTATTGGCTGGATTCCTTTGTATGTGCATAATATCACATTTTCTGAGGATAATATCAGGAATCTTGTCATTAAAGCACTACCTGAAGAATATCTTCTCTTTCTTTACGTCATGTCTGCCGTCCCCTCACCTTGCAGCCCAAGATGGACACTGATGATGCACTGGACATTTTGTCTGGGGACTTCAATACTGACTCAACAGCTCCTGCTGTCCAGGCTCCTGTTGTCTGCTCCTCAGCTGCTCCTGCACAGGTACGCTGTGGCTCTATCGGTGACACCACTGTATAAAATCTAATATCCTGTTCAATGGTGTTTTGTGGTTGTTGCAGAAATCTCCCGCTCCTCCCGCTGATAAGAAAGCCAAAGTGGAGGCTGGACTCTCAGCAGCCACTGCCAAGGTACAGCAGAACTTATTGTAATCTTTTTTTTTTTTTAAAGATCTGTAAAATAACAGTGTACATCATGGCATAGGACATATACTGAGTGGAATAGCAAGATTTACTTTGAGTTGGGCTTTTTCTTTGCTGTCATCTGTGTTGTCTGGTGTAGAAAGTGGAATCGGCTGCAGTTCCTCCTGCGGCTGGCCCTGGTGCTCCTTCTGCTGAGAAGAAAGCACAAGTACACAAAACTGCTGCTGGGAAGGACACCAAACCAGAGACCGACAAGGTGTGACATTAGATGTGTGGAGTTGTTTTTCTTCCTTTTTGCCCTTCTTCCCATTCTTGTTTCACTTCATGTTTTTTTAGACAGACTTTTCTTTTTTTCTAATAGTTTGATAAATCCTGCTCTCTCTTCAGGGTGGCTCCATGTCTCTGGATGCTCTCAGTGCTCTGAGCGACACATTACCAGCAGATGCACCAAAACCCAAATCCCCCAAACTCAAACCTAAAGACATCGTTTCTGTAAGAGTCAAGCTACACCCTAGCATTAAATTCACAGCTTTTTTTTTTTTTTCTCACCAGGTAATTTTGTTCTCTTTCGCTTTGTACAGGAGGGCAAAGTGAAGGCGGAGAAGGGTGTCCGTGTAGGAGAGCGAGACGACACTCTTCCACCAGATTACAGGTTTAAAGCAGAAGACTTCAAAAAACTGCCTCCTCCAAAACCTGAGGTGAGACTGAAGGAAATTTACTTTTAGGGTTAAACTTCAGCACGTTAAGCTTATGAAACGCGTAGATCTACAACTGTTGAACATATAGTAACTTGATTGATCCTTTTCTCCGTCTCCTCCTGCAGCCCACCATAAATACTGATGATGCTCTGGACATTTTGTCTGGAGACTTCAGTTCTTCATCAGCTCCTGCTGTCCAGGCTCCTGTCGTCAGCTCCTCAGCTCCTCCTGCACAGGTACGCTGTGAATCTGTTATTAGTTCCTGCACATAAACAATACATATATGTCTAAAAAGAAAAAACTGCAACTTTTATTTGGGTACCTACAAAATTCCACAGAATATGAAACTGCAGTATTGCTTCAGTGCTTTGTTTCAAACTCTTATCTCTGCTTTTCAGGCAAAAGTAGAGGATTTGTCAGCTCTTGATGTACTCTCCAGAGAGTTTGTGGCTTCATCTAAGGCTTCTGGAGTTCAGGCACCTGTCCCTCCTCCATCAAAGAAGCCACCAGAGGTAAAGCTATCGGTGTGAATGCGGGCTTAGCTATAAACTATGTTTTTCCTTCCATGGTGGATCTCCCTGCCAAGCAAATCAATCTATCATTTTGTTTTTATTTTTGCCACCATGGCTGTCATTGTGTCCTCTACATTTGTCTTTTTTTTTAGTCCCTTTTCCATCTCTGTGTTTCTGCAGAAAACCGTCTGTCCCCTGGAACAACAAACGAAACCCAAGATTGAGAAGGTAACTGTGAAGAATCAAAAGTCTTCTGATTTCGTTTGACTTTAGTTTTTCATTCACCATTCAGAGCTGTATAACATGCCTTGCCTAAAAATGTCTCATGAAGTTCCTCTTCCCTCACTCCTCAGGGTGACTCCATCTCTCTGGATGCTCTCAGTGCTCTCAGTGACACACTGCCAACAGATGCACCAAAACCCGAGTCTCCGAAACTCAGACCTGAGGATATTGTCTCCGTATGTGGTGCCCGAAAATATATAATTATATATAAGATTCACTGCTAGACAATGTCTCATTTTCTCCTCTTTTCCTTTGTACAGGAGGGCAAAGTCAAAAAGGAGCAGGGTGTGCGTGTAGGAGAGAGGGACGACACACTTCCTCCAGATTACAGGTTCAAAGAGGAAGATCTCAAAAAGCTGCCTGCTCCCAAACCTGAGGTGAGCCCAGGGCAAATCTATTTATAGGCAACAAAAGTTAGATATTTATTAATGCATAAAAAGCCATAAAGAATATGTGCATTTAATAATTAAAATAACGGCTTATTTTCTCTCTTCATCTTCTCCTGCAGCCCACCATAAATACTGATGATGCTCTGGATATTTTGTCTGGAGACTTCAGTTCTTCAGCCGCTCCTGCTGTCCAGGCTCCTGTCGTCAGCGCCTCAGCTCCTCCTGCACAGGTACAGATCTCGGAAAGTAATAATATTAATTTCCAGTTGAGTATTATCAATTTTAAGCATAGGATTGCATTCTGTCTCCCCCTCAGGCCTCTGCAGACACTGCTCTGAAGTCCTTGGCAGGAGACTTTGTTGCCTCCAGCGCTGCACCGGCAGTGAAGTCAGAACCTCGTATTCCTACACAAACAGAGCCACAGGTGAAAACTCAAGTGTTTCTCATCTACTTCTACTCTTTATGCAACTATCTGCAGCTACATCAAAATCATATTTTTTTTCTGGGTTTTTTTTGTTGTTTTTTTTTGTTTGCACATTCAGCTGGAAGCTGGAGCAAAAAATGCCCTTGATGCTCTGTCAGACAGCTTGGGGGATATCAGACCTGTTCCTCAGCCCACCCCAGGTCCTGTTAAAGATGCTGTCAAGGTAGCCCGCATAGTTTAAATGACTGCGTATCTGTGCACTAAGAATAAAAAAGTCTGAATGCACTTCAGCTGTTTTGATTTGCCTGGTTGTTGCAGGAGAAAACGATTGATGAAGAGAGGCTTATTAAAATGGGAGAGAGAGATGACACACTACCACCAGAGTATCGACCCACTGAAGAAGACCGTAAGGTAACCTGAGAGCTGTTGAAATAAGATCCTAAAAGTGAAGTACATTTACTTAGCAATCCATCAATTACTCTACTAGAGTATTTGCATTTACTCAGTACAACTTTCCTACTTAAAAAATGTGAACATACAGTCTCTGATTTTTATTATTATTTTTTTTTTAATTTTATTTAATTTTTTTTATTGTTCTTACTGGATAGTCTGCGGCAAGTTGGGTTGGGTAATGCTGAGAATTACATTACATATTGTTGACTAATAATAATACAAAACACGATCAGGGACACTATTCATTCATTCAACTGTATTTTTCAAAAGTTTTTTTGGAGTGTTTGGAGTTTAAATTCACTTTTAGACCCCGCTTGTAATTCACAATACAGAACTGGGGTCTAAAGTATGTATTCTTTAAGGAAACTAATCACTTATTGTAAATCTTTTAATGTGCAAGGCTGTATTTTTGTACTGGGACATTTATAAAGTATAGTATACCATTTGTTGCTTTATTGAGTGTCTAAACTTCATGAATTTCATTTTAAAGAAAATGGAAGAAGCAAAGAAAAAAGCTGCCACCATCCCCAAGGAGGTCGGTTCCTCACATAATACAATATTTCTAAAATGAAATAAAGATTAATGATATACGTGAAGGATGACAATAAAGCATTTCATTTTTACCGCTCTGCAGAAGAGTATGGATGACACAACAGCCTTGGAAATGCTGTCCAGTGACTTCTCTGCTGCTCCCAAGCCTGGCGCTCCGGTCACCTCGTGTGCTGCCACGACAAAGTTGGAAGCTCCTGTGCTGGACTCAGACCCTCTGAAGGTAGTGGAGAAATAAGACACAGACAAACCTACCATTTCTACTCCTTCTAGCTAATATTAGCTAAATTCCATCAAGGTGAGATATGCGTCTGTCTCACTGTAATTGAGCGCTGTGAGGTTTAACGCATCATTGGCGATGACCCTAATCATTGCTATCACAATAGATTTCTTGCTCATCCTGCCAAAGGAACAATGAGCCCATGCCCGGAAGAGCCACCTAATAGGCCGTGATTGAGGCTGTCACTGATGATGACTTACAGGGTTAAAAATAGTCCTTACTTATTTGTTTTAGTCCTACCTGTACCTGAAATCACTTCTAGCGAATGCTTTCTTGAGTTTATTAACTGTTATTTACTTATTCTTGCTTTTCTAGCCGATGGCTGGTCCTGTTCTGGACACTCTGTCTGACACCCTGCTTCCAGATGCAGTAAAAGGCAAATCTAAAACAGAAAAACCAAAGGTAAAAATCTATATGAGCGTTTATATATTATGCTTTACTATAAGAAACAGGACCAAATGAACATCTTTTTCTTAGAAGCTTCTAAGAAAAATGCTTCTGACTAAAACGCACTTCAGAAGAACGAGTGCAGCACATTTATTTCTCATTGGTACATGGCGCCCCCTATAGGTTTCCTAACTAGCTGTTACTGTCTCTGTGCTCGCCACGTCATGGAGCAGTGTGGAGTTGTAGAGCCTAATCAAGGTGTCAACTTTGTTACAGGGAAAGAGCAAGTCAAAGTCAAAATCTAAAGTAAGCAAATCGCCTGCTGCATGAAGACCTAATTTAGGCTGAATAAGCAACGTCTCTGACACACTGGATCTGTGCGCTTATAACTGAGCCAAAGTCTCACAGCAGAAGCAGTTATTGAATTTTAATTTCTGCAGGTGCCTACACATAGTGGCATGTGACATGCTGCTCACGCTCCTCACGCTCCTCACGCTGCTATGCCTGATGTTGATTTCAGCCTGTAATACTGCACAGGCATGCATTCTTCTTAATATCATTTTTTAATACTTATTTGTTAAAAACGACAGAAACAACAAACAGAGGAACCATCTGCCCCCGACCAGCTATCGGCTCAGCGAAGCTCGGATGTTGTGCCAACTTCTACAAAGAAGGGAGCCAAGAGTTAGGTCACATGGTAAGATTTGTCATATTTAAGCGATTTAAAATAACTGAACATGAGGAGGATCGATGTCAAGTCTTTAAACTGACCGCTGAATATCACTTGTTACAGGTCGTCGCTTTAAATCTGTCCTCCAGGCCAAGTGGATACATCGGTGAGGAAGCTACTCTCTGGATAACGATTCAATTTTTGTAAATTGTTAAGAATGTATATTGGAGTAAAGAAAAAACCTCCATACACCCCATAGCATTAGCGCAATGCACACACGGACATGCACGCACACTCACACATCTATCTGCTTTACAGTTCAAAGATAAGACTTTTTGGGGTTTTTTAAGAGAATATGAAAGAGACCTTTAAAAACTGGATTGGTGTAAAGGATGAGTGGTGAAAAGAAAGAAGTGAAACAGTGGGAAACCTTTTTTGGGTGCCGAGAACACACAAACGTTTTTCTATCAAGTCGTGATTGGACACCATTACAAAAGACACTAGTGTACAGCTTAGTTCGCTTATATTTTGAACAATGCATAGTTTACATTATTGAATATGTGGAGATTTCCCAGGAGGTGTGCTGATTACTTCTGTATTGGAGAGCTTTTTGCAAATGCCTCTATCTTTAAGCAGAGGGAATATCTGTCAAGTAGAAGGTCTTTTTCGATGTATTCGGGTTTGTAGGAAGAAAAACAAAAGACGTTCAAAAGTGCACTTATTGAAGCAGGATGTTTACAAGCTTTGTAAACTGCCATTGTTTGTGGGCTGTAAAAGAGTTTTGCTCTATGTAACACAACACTGTAATTTACAAAGGGCTATCGCTTTCAACTGTAACGTTAGTCACTATAAATCCC
>VOQK01020852.1:11529-26280 GCA_015052645.1 Benitochromis conjunctus
TAAAACTGTGCGGATTTAGTGCGTTATTCAAATGCAGCTGAGAACAGGTGAGTCTTCAACCTGGATTTAAATAAACTGAGTGTTTCAGCTGATCTGAGGCTTTCTGGGAGTTTGTTCCAGATATATGGAGCATAAAAGCTGAATGCGGCTTCTCCATGTCTGGTTCTGACTCTGGGAACTGATAAAAAACAGGATCCAGATGACCTGAGGGATCTGGAAGGTTCATAATGGGTCAGGAGGTCACTGATGTATTTTGGTCCTAATCTATTCAGAGCTTTATAGACCAGCATCAGTACTTTAAAGTCTATCCTCTGACGGACAGGCAGCCAGTGTAAAGACCTCAGAGCTGGACTGATGTGGTCCACTTTTTTGGTCTTAGTGAGGACTCGAGCAGCAGAGTTCTGAATGAGCTGTAGTTGTCTGACTGATTTTTTAGGTAGACCTGTAAAGATGCTGTTACAGTAATCAAGCCTACTAAAGATGAATGCATGGACTAGTTTTTCTAGGTCCTGTTGAGACATCAGATCTTTTATCCTTGATATATTCTTGAGGTGATAGTAAGCTGACTTTGTTATTGTCTTAATGTGATTTTCTAAGTTTAGGTCTGCGTCCATCACTACACCCAAATTTCTCGCCCGGTTGGTGGTGTTTAGGTGTATAGATTGAAGTTCTCTGGTGACCTGTAATCGTTTTTCTTTGGCTCCAAAGACTATTACTTCAGTTTTGTTTTTGTTTAGCTGGAGAAAATTGTGGCACAACCAGTCATTAATTTCCTCAATGCATTTACCAAGAGCCTGTACAGGGCCTCGGTCTCCTGGTGACATTGTGATATTTATTTGTGTGTCATCTGCATAGCTGTGATAGTTTATTTTGTTGTTCTTTACATGCTCCCACTGGCACAGATCATAAATGTTAAACAGAAGAGGTCCCAATATGGAACCTTGGGGAACGCCACATGTGATACTTGTCTGCTCAGGTGTGAAGTTACCTATTGATACAAAGTATTTCCTGTTTTCCAAGTATGTTTTGAACCAATTTAGTACAGTTCCTGAGAGACCTGCCCAGTTCTCTAGTCGTGTGAGTAATATTTTGTGGTCAACTGTATCAAATGCTGCACTGAGATCCAGTAAAACTAAGACTGACATTTTTCCACTTTCTGTATTCAGACATATGTCATTAAACACTTTGGTCAGAGCAGTGTCAGTGCTGTGATTCTGTCTAAAACCTGACTGGAAGGCATCATAGCAGTTATTCTGTGTTAAGAAATAATTGAGCTGTTGAGAAACTTAATCTTACTTAAAAATGGGAGATTTGAGATCGGCCTGTAGTTGTTCATTTGTGTTTTGTCCAGATTGTCCTTTTTCAGTATAGGTTTAATTACAGCAGTTTTTAGTGGTTCTGGAAACACACCTGACACCTGACAATAAAAAAAAATTACATCACATGTCAGACTGTTTTGGACACTGTTGCCCCACTAAAGGTCAGACACCCCAAGGCCAGGTATGAACCCTGGCTAAGTGATGAAACCCGTGCTGTGAGGCATGAATGTCGCAGGGCTGAGTGGAGATGGAAAAAAGACAATTTACAGATATCTCTTCAAAATTTAAGAAAGTGCTGGGGCTTATATCAGTCCACAGTAAAAGAAGCAAAGCGGAAATATTTTGCTAATACTATCCTGGCAAACTGTCAAAAACGTCATGTAATGTTTAAGTCAACAGAGACTATTCTAAGTCCCCCTCGTGCTTGAGTCTTGAGCCTTCATTTGAAATATGTAAAAATCTTCTGCACTTTTTCATAAATAAGCTAGTCTCGGCTAGGGCACAGATTACTTCGTCCACATCTGACCCTTCTCTGCCTCCTATTTGTTCAGCTGTTTTCCAACAGTTTGAGACAGTTACCCTTGCTCAGCTACAGGAGGTGGTGAGTCACCTAAAGCCTACAGGCTCACCTTATGATGCTGTTCCCCCTCACTTCTTAAAATAAGTTTTTTGTACCGTAGGCTCAACAATTTTAACCATTATAAATAGCAGTCTTACCTCAGGGGTGGGTTCCTAAAAATTTCAAATATGCAGTTGTGCAGCCGCTTCTTAAAAAACCTGGGTTAGATGCAAATGCTCCTGAAAACTTTAGACCAATATCTAAGTTGCTTTTTTTGTCTAAAGTTTTAGAAAAAGTAGTGTACAAGCAACTGATTTTACACTTGAATGCACACAATGTCCAGAAGATTTTTCAATCTGGTTTTAAAGCAATGCACAGCACTGAATCGGCACTTTAAGAGTTTGTAATGATATTCTTTTATCATGCGATTCTGGTGAAAGTGTCATTCTTATCTTACTCAATCTAACTGCCGCATTTGATACTGTCGACCATTAAATTTTGGAACACTGTGTCAGTATAACAGGTGTCGTTTTGAAATGGTTTAGGTCTTATTTAAAAGATCGAACCTTTTCAGTTCGTTTAGGTAATTCCGCTCCATTGTCTCATGGAGTACCACAGGGTTCCATCTTGGGCCCAATTTTGTTCTCACTTTATCTACTCTGAGCCTCTCGGCTCAATCCTTAGGAGACATGGTGTCTCCTTTCACTGTTACGCAGATGACTGCCAGATTTATGTTTCCCTTAAAAAGAAGGATGGGCCGTCTGTGAACTTTTTGCAAACATGCCTGGAGGACGTTAAATCTTGGATGGCGCTAAACTTTGTTTTAATGATTTGAAAACTGAGGTAATGGTGTTTGGACCTGGTTCTGCTGGTGTTCCCTCTGTTGATTTACAAATACTGAAATCATTTTGTAAACCGGAGATTGTAAACTTGGGTTTTAAAATGGATCCTGAATTAAAGCTTGAAAGTCAGATTCGGTCAGTTGTAAGATCTAGCTTCTTTCACCTGAGGCAGCTGGCCAAAATTAAGCACTTTCTTGTGTGACAGCATTTGAAACGGCAATGCTGTTTTGACAGCAACCAAAACAATATTAGGCAGGTGGTCATAATGTTATTCCTGATTGGTGTATGTACAGCTTTAAACTACAGTAGATTACCATGACAATAGTTGTTTGTTCATTAAGATACAGTAATAAATTATTTCAAAAAATATTCAGCATAGTACATGTAAACATGTATGTGCTCTATACTGCTTACTGTTTTATTGCAGGTGAATGCAGAAACCTACAGGAGCTCAATGTGTCTGAGTGCTTTAATTTTACAGTAAGTGAACATATTAATAGTGAACATCTTAAACCTACAGAAAAATGCGTTTTGCTTTTATATGTGCACATTTTTAGTACATTTACAGTTAAGTTTGACAGCTAAACCTTGACAAAACCTTGATTCTAATTGGTTTCATTCACTGATAAATAAATAGGCAATGGTCAGTTTTCCAAACATAGATTCTAGTAACAGGATCTTTCCTGGTTGGTGAAGTAACATTTGAATCTCTTTTTTTTTTTCTTTTTTTTTGCAGGATATGATGGTCCAGAGAATTTTGGAGGGCTGTTCCTGCCTGCTCTACTTGAACCTTTCCTGCACCCTCTTAACAAACAAAACTCTACAAGAGCTGTCCAGGTTGGTCTCCATTTGTGGTAAAACCATCAGTGATTCAGGCTTTGTCACCAGATTAGATTTATGCTATTAACGGTATATCAACGTGCATAATGTTTCTTTCTGTTGGCATCCCAATCCTTGGGTTCCAGAATTATCTACGTGTCTGTTTGTCCAGTTGAAGCCCACAGCTGGCTTGTATTTCATGTCAAAAACGAATGTGGTCTGTGCCAGCAAAGTGATTTAGAGAAACAGATGCTACACTGTATAATTGTATGACAGGGTGATCAAT
This sequence comes from Benitochromis conjunctus, assembly GCA_015052645.1. Lineage (NCBI taxonomy): Eukaryota > Metazoa > Chordata > Actinopteri > Cichliformes > Cichlidae > Benitochromis > Benitochromis conjunctus. The sequence continues at coordinate 15,355 of VOQK01020852.1, forward strand.
TTCCACATTTCCATGATGTTGTTGCTCTCTCACTGCTTGTAGTATTATGCAATGCTATCTGATTCACATTTTCCCACAAATAATGTAAGAATGCACACCTTTAATTCAAAATGACATGCTTCTTTTTTATGCCAAGGCTTTCTTTTCAAATGTAACTTTTTTTGTGCTAAAAACAAACCACCACCTATGATCCGTGCAAGACTCATTAACACAAATAATTTGCCTTCATCATTTCTTACATCTAACAGGAACTGCCTGAGCCTTCAGTATCTGAGTCTGGCCTACTGCAATAGATTCACAGACGAAGGTTTTCTGTACCTGACCACAGGGAAGGGCTGCCACAATCTCATCCACCTCAACTTGTCCGGCTGCACTCAGGTCAGTTGATGTATTTCTTTCAGCTGCTCCACTCAAATTCAGCTGAAAACAGCAAACGGTTTTTGACCTCCAGTCCGTCTTGAACAAATCCAGTCACTCGTGTGTTTCCACGTGTTTGCTCTTGTTTCTGGCGTTGCTGGGGTTTGCACTCAGTGAGAGCTCAGAGCGAATGAGCAGATATCTGAAGTTCAGGGAGAGGAAAAGGCAGCTGTGGCTAAGCAGCGGTTTGGGTTGGCCCACCCACTCAGCATGTGTACACTCTGTAACGTAACCCATGTACTGCAACATGAAAGACACTCTTCTGGGAATGCGTATTAATTTGCTTCCAGATGTATAGTTTTATGGGGCCCTGAAAATTCTGCGAATGAGGAAAAGTGCATCCAGGAGACTGATTAAGATTATGAAATAGACACAGATTTTTCCCTCTCCTCCTAGTTGACCATGAATGGGTTTAGATATATTTCTGCTGGATGTCCTGCACTTGAAGAGATCGTGATCAACGACATGCTCACGCTGTCAGATAGCTGTGTCCTGGTGAGTGTACTAATTACACATTTTGCTCTTAAATCGTGGCACATGAATGTGTCTTGTCACCTAGTGCATAATTCTTTGTACCCACACCCTTAACCCCATCTTGCTCTTCTCTAACAGGCCCTCCTTACCAGATGTCACTGCTTGTCTGCTATTTCTCTGCTGGAAGCACCGCATCTTTCCGATATCGCTTTCAAAGCTGTTGCTGAAGCAGCCAAACTGAAGTCTTTCAGCATAGAGGGTGCGATCACATCCCACAGCCTTCATTTCAATACACGTACAGTGGGGGATATAATTATCTGATCCCCTGCTGAATTTGTAAGTTTGCAGGTTACAAAGAAATGATCAGTCTCTAAATTTTATGGTAGTTTCACGTAAAAGGAGAGACAGAATATAAAAAGAAAAATCCAGGTTCAACCCCCTGCTCAAGAAGCCACATGTAAGTTTGCCAGTGAACATCTAAATGATTCAGAGAAGGCTTGGGAGAAAATGCTGTGGTCAGATAAAACTATAATCAAGCTTTTTGGTATTAACTTCAACCCGATATGTTTGAACAAAGAGAAATAGTATGACCCAAAAAATACCATCCTGATAGTCAAGAATGGACATGGAAACATTATCCTTTGGGACTGTTTTCTTCTGATACGGTACAGGACACTTAACCTCACTGAGGGGCCAATGGATGGGGCCATGTACTGTAAAATGTTAGGGAGACCCTCCTTCCCTCAGTCAGAACACTGAAGATCGGTCATGGATGGGACTTCCAGCATGACAATGACCAAAAACACACCACCAGAAGCATATTAAGGTCATGGGCTGGCCTAGTCAGACTTCAGACCTCAATCCTAGAGAAGATCTATGAAGGGACTTGAAGCTTCGAGTGCCCAAGCAGAGGCCAAAACACGAGGAGGAGTCAGCCGAAATCTCTCCTGAGATGTGTCCTAACCTGGTGACCTACCTGTGCCTGCTAACACAGGTTTCTCCACCAAGTACTAAGTCATGTTTCGCTTGGGGTACAAATACTCATTTCACTCAATGACATCCGAATCAATGTATAACTTTTATGTAATGTGTTTTGGTTGATTTCTGTCTTTTTCCATTAAAATGGAACTACAATAAAAATGAGAGGCCGTTCATTTTTTAACAAGTGAGCAAACTTAAAATTTCAGCAGGGGATCAAATAATTATTTCTCAATTGTGTGAAGAGATTTAATACTGCTCCAGTTATTCTCCAGTATGTTGTATACAATGCTTGTGCGTTAGGCAACTACCAGCTCACAGACTTCAGCTGGAACGCCCTGTGCAAAAGCTCACAAGGTCTCCGCAGGCTCCACGCTGCAGAATGCCCCAGAATGACTGACGCAAGCCTCAAATCTGTAGCCTCCCTCCAGCACCTGCAATATCTTAACATCTCATATTGCAACAGGTGTGTGCTTGTTTGTGACGACCAAAGTCTCACTTTTATACCTCTTTCTTTACATTTCTCTAAATAATGTGTTTCAGGGTGACTGATGTTGGGGTGCAGTATTTGACTAAAGGCTGCTCAGCCACTGAACTGCAAGAACTGAATGTCAGTCACTGCAGTCACATCACCGACATCTCTGTCATGAGGATTGCACAAAGGTACACACAGTTACACCTCTGATTATATAACAGTTATTTCCTGAGTATTTACCCAGAACCGAGCCCAAATACTATCATAAAGCAGCTTTTGTTTGTTGTGTGTCCAACTTGTCAGGTTGTGTAAACTTCTCCATCTCAATCTGAGTTACTGTGAGAGGCTGACGGACTGGGCTGTGGAGTGGCTGGGTGGGAGCTCTCTCTGCTCGCTTGACCTCAGCGGCTGCAACATCCAGGATCAGGTCCTGTTAGCATGTTTGCTCTTGTTTTCACGCATTCCTGAAGTTGACTTGAAGAACAGCCTGTAACTTGGGTGTTTGCATTTTTAGGGACTGGCTACTCTTGAGGGAATTTCCTTGAGGAAATTGGTTATCGCCAAGTGCTTCTCTGTCACAGACGCTGGAATTAAGGTGCATGTTTATCTGGAATTTCAGCCAACTGTTCAGCGTCCAAGTTTTCTTCCTCTTTTACTGTTTTGTAACAACGACAACTGATGGGAATTACATTTGTATCCAAACTGTTTCCTGGAAAAATGGTTTAAAAAAAAAAAGAAAACTTTCTCTTTTTTCACAGCTGTTTCAATGAACCTTTTGCTTCCAACAAGCCGATAGAAACACCGTTGAAGAAATGATTTCCAATTTCCTCCATGTTTAGTCCTCATTTATTTTCTAATCAGTAACACTTCATCACGCATCTCTCCTTTTCTTTGTTTCTCACAATGAGCAGAAGCTGTGCAAGAATGTGACAGACCTGGAACAAGTTGATATCTCTCATTGTGTGGCTCTGTCTGATGCAGCCATCAGAGCCTTTTCGTTTTACTGCAGAGGCCTGGTCGCACTGCGGATGGTCGGCTGTTTTAAGGTATACACACGCACATTACTAAGGCTTTAAATGTTATCTTGCTGAAGGAACTGCCTTTCTTCTTGTCATTTCATGCCATCTTTTTCATTTTCTCCCCCCCTGCCTCAGATGACCGATATGGCAGTGCAGTATCTGACAAGTGGATCTCAGTACTTGCGAGAGCTTGATGTGAGTGGCTGTGTTCTTCTCACAGATCTCACACTTGGGTACTTAGAAAGAAATTGTCCTCCACTCAGCTCCATCACAATGGCCTGCTGCAGCGGCATCTCAAGGTACGGCATGCTCTTAAAAGTGTACGACAAAGCTAAACTCCTGCCCAAAACTTTAACTGATCGATGAAGGTGTGTTTCCTCAGGGCAGCCGCCTCAAAACTTCGACCACGTGTGTCATACTGGGAGCACAGCAACGACACCCCTCCATACTGGGTTGGATACAACATGGAACAAATGGGGCATCTGGTCACAAAACCCACCAAATGACCGAGTGATGATGCATGAGAAGTGGCAAAGGAGTAATCAGTAATGACAACTGCAACAAGTCCATGGAAAAAATAAACATACCACAGATTTTACCTGTGTGGGTTTTCTGGTCTGTACCTGTGTGTAACTGGGTGATTTAGGTTCCTCACAGATGCGTAACCTCAGAAATATAGGTGCTATTTTTGATAAAGCTTTTTTCTTTGGAGCGAAACTTAAATTAGATAGTAAGAACTTGCTTTTTTTCATTTGAGGAACATCTCAAAACTTAGATCTATGGTGTCAACAAGTGAACTTGAGATGATAATCCAGGCTTTTGTCTCTGTAAGACTCGACTATTGTAATAGTCTGTTTACCTGTCTAAACAAGAAAGGGCTAGCTCGTCTACAGGTTGTTCTAAACTCTACAGCAAGACTACTGACCCACTCAGACAAAGGAGCTCATTTAACTCCTGTTTTAATGTCGTTACACTGGCTGCCAATGAGATTTAGGTTCAATTTTAAAATTCTAGTTTTAATCTTTAGAGCACTACAGGGACAGGCCCCTCCCTATATTGACGATTTGATTCGCATACATACATCTTCTCGTAACCTGAGGTCATCGAATCAAACCCTTTTAGTGGTCCCCCACACTCGTTTCAGAGCTCGAAGGGAAAGATCTCTCCAAGCTGTTGCACCCAGACTGTGGAATGCACTTCCTCTATTTCTACCTTGTCTGGACTCGGTGGGGACCATCAAAAACCAGCTGAAGACATTTTTATTTCAAAAAGATTTTAATTAGACCAGGGGTTTTTATGATATATTTATGAGTGTATTATGTTTTTGTTACCACTCTTGTGAAGCATTTTGTAACATCTGTCTGTGAAAAGTGCTATATAAATAAACTTTTACTTACTTACTCAATTTGAATTTAATGGCAGAAAAGCATCTCATATTTGACAGAGTGCCATTTTTACCATCTCCTCTTCTTTTAACAAGAGTCTGTAAATTTCTCGGTACTGAGGAGACGAGCGGTGGGACGTCTGGGAGAGGAATGCTGTCCCATTCTTGACTGATATAAGATTCTGGCAGCTCGGCACTGCTAGGTTTGATGATGATGATGATGCACCAAATGTTTTTAATCGGTGAAAAGTCTAGACTTTAGGCTAGTTCAGCGCTTTTGTACTATGAAGTCATGCTGTTCTAATAGATGCAGAATGCGATTTAAACTTGTCTTACTGAAATTTGCAAGTTCTTCCTGAAAATGGATGGCGACATGTGCTGCTCTAAAACCTATATGTACCTTTCAGCGTTTATGGTACTGTACTTTTCCGTGTGCGAGCTGCCGTTAGTCACTATTGAACTCTTATACTGTTAAAGATGCAGGCTTTTGAACTGAGCACTGACAACAAGCTAGATGGTCGCTCTCCTCAGAGGATATAGCATCCAAACGTTTTTAAAAACAATGCCAAATTTCAATTTGTCTGACCACAGAACAGTTTTTCACTTTGCCTCAGGCCATTTTTGAAAGAAGACGGTGGGATTTTTGTATTATGTTAACGATAAAGCTTTAACCTGCATTTTTGGATGGCACTGCAAACTATGTTCTGTTTCTAGAAGCGTTCCTGAGCCCTCGTACTGATTTTCATGACAGAATTGTGTCTGTTTTTAATGCGGTGCTATGCGAGAGCACAAAGACCACACGGAGCCAGTATCGATTTTTGGCCTTGTCCTTTGCGCAACAGAGATTTCTCCAGATTCTCTTTATAATAATCACAATATCATACATTATGTTCAGGAACATTATTCTAAAATCATTCCACAATTTGCAGATTGGTAAACCTCTGCACATGTTTTACTTCTGGGAAACTGCCCAAGATGTTGTTCTTAAACCCAATCATGCTACTGACCTGCTGCCAGTGAACGTAATCAGCTGCAAAATTCAGTTTTAAAGTAAAATGTCCAAATATGTAACTCTATAATTAATTAGAGCTGAACAAAAAGGTAACAGTGGAGAGGTGTGAAGTATTCAACGGTGCTCTGAGGTAGCATCCAGTAGCATTCAGAAAACTTGGACAAAAAAAAATTAGCAACACTTTTTTTTTTTTTTAAACATCCAAAACACTCGGACAGTTTGGTGCACACATAATCTCACTGCAGTCTGTATGTACAGTGGCTTCTTACACACATAGAACATTTGTAATATACTCCAGATTATAATGCAGTATATCCTGAGAAAAGAGTTAAATTAGCATTCAGTCTCTTAAAGCTGCAGTAAAGTTTGGCGCTTTCTTGTAATTTTTTAAGTCCCAGTTCAGCGATGCATCATTATGATTCTAGGAAAAAAAACAAAAAAACGTGACACTCAGCTGACTAATCTCCGGGACTCAAACCAGCTTTGTACTGTCAGTCTGACGGAGCCTCTGTCTGCTTGAGCTTTAACCCACCGATTAGCTGGAGACTCTACATTCATGTAGCCTGAAAGAAACACATAAAAGTAGGAGGCAAACAAAGCAGAGGCAGATTATAGACAGAACATTGTGTATGTATTTACTTGTTTTAGGATATGGCACATTAACCGTGCCACAGGGAAGTGTTATAACGAAGGCTAAGAGCTTACCAGTAACTGTGGTGTGGCCTTCAGACGTGTTGTTTTCTACTCCATGCAGAACAACCTCTGGGCTGATATCCACCGACGTCCCACAAAGCCTCACCGCCGCTCTTAATGAGGACGGCACACGCACACTCACCGCTCCTACGTAAGACACAGAATGAAGGAGAAAAACAATATGACTCAAAAGATGTAACAAAGAAAGCTGTGTCAAATAAAGACAAAGTTTATCTTGTAATGTGTGTTTACCTTGCTGACTGTGAAGCTCAGCACTGCCACCGTCTCCCACATAGACATCGATGCCTCCGCTGTCAGAGGAAACCTTCAGGAAGCTATTTGAACCGTCTGAAAAAGCAAAGCAAAGCCTCGGGTGTTTTGTTTTCCTCCCACTGCCGGAGACCATATAACAGGGCACTGTGCAGTCAGTCGACCTGCTCACCTATAACTGTATCTCCACACACGTTCTTCACAGTAGTCTCACCTTTAATTAATGAAAGCACATGGCCAGGATTAACTAATGATAACACTAATAAGACTGTACATATCACAAGCCTGCAGCTCTGAGTCAACAAGATAATTGTTTCCATGCACGTGTTGGAGTCTGAGGCTCATCATTATCAGGAAGAAAAAGAAGATTCTGCATCAATGGTGCATTTTTCTTACTACACGTCATAAAGCTCTTTGCCCTTCTGATCTCATCTTGACTTTAAAGACTAAGTCTTCTTAAAACTACATTGTTTCATAACTTTTCAGAAACATGTAACAAGCTGAGAGAGTTCTGATAAATTACAACCACATTGCAGTTAAATCACCTCTGATCCAAGCCCGGGATTCCTGACATACCAAAGTCCTGCTTTACCAAGCAAGTAACATGAAGCAGCTGTGTACAAAATGTACTGCAATGTAATATGGTCTACAAAAAAAAAACAACCTCTTTGTGCAGATTTGTCCATTTTGTGTTACGTTAGATTATTATTGCCTGCGTGTTAACCTGCCAACAGTATTTTAATACTGAAGTCGGTTGTATTTGTTCCAATTAAGCACACTGTTGGGATCAATAGCTGTCAGTAAGCTCTTGATTTGGCAGATTTTTAATTAAAAATGTTATTTTTAATTAAAAACTAAACTATCATAATCTGCACAATCTAATGTGTAGTAGAGTCAAAATATTTAATTGCTTATTGGCTCACTTTTCATTAGACCGTGGCTGTCGTAATAACCACACAAGCAGCTTCATTAAGATACAAGTTTTTATTAAAAATGAAAGATGGACGCTCGCTTTCGCTCACCGTGTACGTGCCCTAGGTTCACTCTACCCGAACGGGAGGAGATGCAGGTGGACTCCGCGAAGATGGCTTTGACCTTCAGAGGGCCGTGCTCTGTTGACACATTCATCTTGGTGCCCTGGAGCTTCTTGACATCCACTGCCTGTAAACGTACAACTGATCACTACACAGGGAAGTACACGATGTATAATCTCAGCTTTTCTGATGTTGTTTGTTTTAAGTAATAGCCTCAAATCAAAAAAGGAAAACAGGAAACTCAACACTGCTAGCGCATATTTCAGGGTACTGCTGCCCCCTAATGACTACTGAGTATAAGGACCAACATGTAGTAATAACAGTGTAATCCTTACACCGTCTCCGCCAGTGCTGATGACCACATTGCCATTGATTGTGCCCACACCTGTAACATGCCCTTCGTGGGATTGCACCTTAACCTGATGAGCCTGAGATAAGACAGGAAAAGATGAGAAAGGGCACTCTTTTCAGGATCCTCACAGTTTGCATAGAGAAGACAGATAATTTGAAATAACAGCAAAGGAAAAACTGACATTGAACAAAGGTGGTGGTCTACAATACGAACTATCAGCTAACTGTGATCCAGTCTTGAGACGTCTTGCCAACAACTTGTACCGTGAGCCGTGTAACTCACAGGACGACTTTCAGGACTACCTCTAAAGCAGGGGTCTCCAACTCCAGGCCTCAAGGGCCGGTGTCCTGCAGGTTTTAGATGTGTCCTTGATCCACCACAGCTGATTTAAATGGTTAAACAACCTCCTCAACATGTCTTGAAGTTCTCCAGAGGCCTGCTAATGAACTAATCCTTTGATTCAGGTGTGCTGACCCAGGATGTTATCTAAAACCTGCAGGACGCCGGCCCTCGAGGCCTGGGGAAGGAGACCCGTGCTCTAAAGAGTGAAACTTCAGGTATTTTACAGAAAAAGAGACAAATTATACTGTGAGCCATTTATAGTAGTACATTAGTAATTTAAGTAGTGAATAATTTCCGGGGTTGTTGAAAAAACAACATATTTTATATTTAATATAAGAGGACAGCTGTTAGTGTACCATGCATAATGCACATCAATATAATGGATCATGCAAAATGTAAAAAGGCAAGGCGAAGCCACCGCAATATAAAAGTGTCGTGCATTTACAGTTTAAGATGGGGAAATGTTGTTCGTCTACACGTTACTTAAAATTGCTTAGAATATAATTAATGCTTCGTGTCTGTAAAAACTTGAATTATCAGCCAAGTCTTTGTAGGTAAATATAACTGCATCGTAAATTCAGTTAAAATACGTGGAAATTCCATTTAATTCCAGGGGAATTACAACCTGATTCACAGGCCAGTGAAGAAGTCCACTTGCCTTCAGCTCAAGTGTTTAAGGATCAACAGTCATCATCAGTAAATGTTTTGATAGATGAAGGTCAGGGCTGAGATGTTTTAGAAGAGGAGTGTGTGGGTTGGCGTTGTTTTTGTAAAATAAGCAAGCCTGAGAAAGACATAGTGTGGATAAATTGCTCCAAACAGTAGGGCCGACTAATTGCAGGCCTGGCCTGTGTTGCCAGTACCCACCTTGACAGAGTGCAGCAGGCAGTTCCCCTTTTCTGTTCGCACCTTGCAGATATCACACTCCATGTTCTTAACTTGCACGCTGCCCTTTCCTTGAGTAGTAATGAAGAGATCTGACAAAAGTTCACATACAGAAATTACTCAAAGACGCAGAGTGAAGAATCACTTTAGCCTGGATCCCTGTTTCATAGACACACTCACTGCTTTTGATGGGTGCAGACATTTCAATGGACACGTCGCTGTCCACTGCCTCCGTCTCAGCGGACATTAGGAGCTCTTTGCTCCGGTCATCATAGTGGACCTTTAACCGGTCCAGACAGACTTCCTGCTCCTTGTCTGGCCCGTGGACTGTTATGAAGGCTCGATCAGCCTCTGGGTAGGTGTGCGGGTCCAGCGGGTGGATGGATATGCTGCAGCCTATCAGTGCGCGCACCGTGGTGAAGGGGCTCACCGCCAGATCCCACCGCCTCAGAGGCTGCTTCACCTGTTCATGAGCAGACTTTAGGGGGGCAGATGACGAGAGAGAGCGTGGAGTGTGCAGAGGACACCGGGCAGGTGTGAGAGTCTTGGGGCTGACCGTCAAGGACCAGCAGCGGAGAAGCCCGACGGACCCCCGGTGACCTGCTGATCCCCAAAACATCTCGGTAAATCAGCTAATCCACTCCTGACTGCAGCCACAAGACCCAGTATAAACACGCTGCCATTCACTCAACATCTGCGCAAGCAGGGCTTCAAGACAAAACGTTTCCGGTATGAGATTTCAGATTAAAAGCTTCATGAAAAAAATGTGCGCAAGAGATTCTAAACAAAACAAAACTGTATATACGGTGTTGACAACACCTCAGTAACAGCTGGTTCAAGATTAACTCTTATTCATTTACCTTTCTGTGCGATATGTTTATGTTTTAAGCAGAAAAAACTTTTGAATTTATTTGAATTTATTTATTTGAAAGGGACAGTGGAGTTTAACATAGTTCAAGTACAAGACATTAAACTGATGTAACGCACATAAGTTTATAGCTGTTGCTAATTTTCAACAATAGATTACCCCGAGGTTTGCAGTTGGAACGTGTTTCGTCATGGGTTCAGAAAAAAATGTATTTTATTTCAGGAAGACGTTTTTCTGGGCACATTTACAAATTCGGTCTTCATTAAATCCTGTCTCTGGCTGCTGCCAGTCATTTCTTGTATGAGTTAATTAAGAGGAGGATTAGAGGTGGGCGGATCGATCTAAATATGACTAGTATCGATACTAGCACGATGGGATCGATTTTTTTAAATAAAAAAAATATACCTCAAACATCCACTGTGAAAAGCAACTGAACCTTTTTGTGTTGACTGTCACGTCTATTTTAGTTATAGTCTATAGCACATTTAAATATCACCAGTTCACCCAAAGTGCTTTAGAGACTGACAATGAAAAGCTGAAATATGTTTTGTTGTTGTTGTGTTAACTAATTATTAATCACAGTGATTTGGTGGTCATTAAAATTTTGGATCATACAAAAATCTGCAGTATTGCACAGTAGTAGTAATTTCTCAGGTGCTGCCACAAGGTACTCATACTTTTCCATCACCTTACTTTTTTTAAGTTTATTTTTTTAGGTTGAAG
>VOQK01020853.1:12083-29692 GCA_015052645.1 Benitochromis conjunctus
GAACGAAGCAGGGCTGTGATCAGTATGGCCGCTATCCATAGCGAGATAAATGATTACAGTGGATAAACACAGAGCCACCGCATGAATGAGGGACGCTGACCTCATAAAATTAATCTGAGGCTACTGAAACTGATTCAGCCCAATAAGTAAAAAAAAAGAAAGTATTTATTTTAAATGTATTTATTCAAAATAAATTAAAATGAAATAATAATAAAAAATATATAATAACAATGCATTATTATTATCATTATTATTATTATAACCAGGATATTAATTATGTAATAGCTCATCTGACTCATTATCCATTACAATTCATAGATTACTGTAATGTGTGAAATAGAGAACAAAAGTGTTCCTGAGTCATATAAAGTAGCAAACCATTTAGGTGAACTGACGCACACACAAGGATTGTAAATGTGTATTATGATGATATTATGATGAGCTTTTCAAGATGTTCTCTGATAGTACTTATTAAATTTTTGTGCAAAACAATATTAGGCTCATTAACCTTTAGTGTTTTTAGTAGGCGTGAATAAAAGTCAACCTGCTCTAGGTACTATCTAGAAGTTGGAGGCTTCTCTCAGACCAAGCACAGAACTTTAGCATTTACAGCGCTGTGCTTGAAATCCTACAATCTAACTGGGGTAACCATGTTCCAGTCTAAAGTCAAAGTTACAAGAAGCCAGGTTTCTACATGCTGTTTAATATGCGTGTAATGCATTCCACAAGTCACATAGCTCGAACACTGATTTCTAGTTCAATAAAGCATCAATTACTCCTTTAAAACATTCAGTTTACATGGAAAAGAAGTACCCATATGAATCTGAACGCAGGTAAAGCAATCAACCACTGTGCTACTGCATAAAAATGTGCAGTGCTAACATGAAAAGGGAAGAAAAAGTTGAGCTTCATGCTGAGTGATAAATACCCACCATTTGATATGCTGAAAGAGCGAAGGAAGGTTCTGCATTTAAATGTGTGCTGCAGGGCACCTTTCTTTGTTTCTGTGGCTAGCCTTTTGAAGGGTTGCACTTTAAAGAAATGTAGCCTACTGCACATTCATGCTGCTGAATATTTGTACTGCACGAAGCAAAAGAAACAGTCACACAAATGTGTTATTTTATATGGTTAAAAAACCTGGAATAAATCTAGTCATGAGAAGAAATGATTGGACTACAGTTTCTGTTTATGGTTTAGGAAAGGCAGCTTCAGTCACACAAATCCCATGTTAAATATCATTATTAAGGAAATCGACAAGGCAGTTGTTAAAGATAGTACACAATCTTTACATTTTTTTTTAGAAAGCTTCTCTTATTAGAGCTTATTTTTTTATCACATTATATCAAAACACAAGAATTTATCAGTACTGGTCTTGAGAAATATTTTGTTTCCCAGGCATACATAGTTTTACTGCTCTCAGGTATAACAGTTTAGCATAATGAACTATGTGTAAGCAGTGTATCAACCAACAGTACCTGTAGTGTGCTTTTTATATCAGCAGCACCTTGCAAGGAAACTATATAAGAAAGGATTGTTGAATGGAAATGATGTGATCAGAAAAAAATGAGCTGGAAAAAAAAAACTCATCAAATTTTATATCCTGATTATAAGCGAGGGGCAGAGATAGCTCAGTGGGTAGAGTGTTGGCCCATGATTGGAAGGTCGGGGGTTCAAATCCACCATACGGCTACCCTGAGGTACCCCTGAGCAAGGTACCGTCCCTCCCTAATCCAGCTCCCCGGGTGCTGGATTAGTAGCTGCCCACTGCTTCACTGAGTGAATGGGTTAAATGCAGAGGACTAATCTCCAATGGGATTAATAAAAAAATACATTATACATTAATTCAAGTGATATACCTTGTACTCAGTGTATTCCCAGTGTGGTGACTCATTCATCGTTACTTCCTGTCTTGTTTCTAACAACAAGATGCTAGCTGACCTGTCTGTTATTAGATTTTGTGGAAAGGTGGTTTGGCTGAAGTTGATGTGTGACAGTTGGTCATCATCTCACCTGACACACCTGCCAATCAACATAACACATCCCCAAACTTACTATCTGCTCAACCCGCATGCTTTAAGATTTCAATCATTTTTAAAATGATTACCAAAGGCAAAATGTACACGCTTGAGGAACTGTAACAGTAAACAAAGAGTGACCAAAATATGACCCACAACCCCAGTTTGAAAAAAAAGTTGGAGTGCAGTGTAAAATGTGAATAAAAAAAAGAATTATTTGCAAATCTCGCAAACCCTTATTTGATTCAAAACAAAGTATAGGCTCTGGAGGTTGCCCAACAAATGCACCTTTACTGATTTTAGATCAATAGAAATGAAACTTTAAGATGATTTACACAAAACTAAAAAAGGTTGTACATAAAGAGGATGGATTCTTGAAACACAATGCTGAAAAATGACAAATGTGCCTCTTTAAATATGATGGTTGATATAGAGTCAGGCCAAGACATTTTAAATGTATCGAAACAATGGTGGACTCTGTAGTTTCATTTTGTACTCCATTTTACCGGGGATGACATACATTTGCTGTCCTCCACTGTGAAACCGAAGGAAGTTCACAAAGGAAACACCCTCTATACTTTCCCATGTTGCAATGGCCATCTCTATGCTTTGGGCTTAGACTAATAAATACAGCAGGTGCTTAAATGGGACAATAACAGCATAACAGTAAAATAATGCTAATGTTAGGTATAGATAATGCAATCTAATAAATTGGTTGTAGATCAGTTTTTTTTTTTTTTTAGAAGAAAAAAACTCAAGTATAAATTTGTACACGACCCTTAAGTAGAAAAAGGAAGAGAAAAAGATCTGGATGTGTTTGAGAACACAGATGATGGTACATGTTGAAGTACATCTCGCGTTCCTCACAAACAGGCACAACTTTTTTTGAAGCCTGTGCTTTACCATCTGGGCATTCCAGCCTGCCAAGCAATCTGCCTTACACTTAAATTAGGACTGGTCCCATTTTCATTTTTGTTCACTTGGATCATATTGATATACAAAACTTTGTCAATGAATGCAACCAAAAGTAAAGAAAACATCTGGTTCTCTGGGCCTCGAGAAATGCTGTGTTTTTATAGAGAAGTTCATCCTTTTTGCCTGCTACATAGTTTCAGGCCAATCAAGTGATGCCTCTTAAGTAATTCTGTAGTCTAAAGCTCCATAACAATGGATGAGACTGTGTGCTTTTCTTTCTAGCAACAACTCTGAGAACGGTAAACTACGGGTAAGAGTATTATGGTCATTGCCCCTGAGGAAACTGTAGAGTACCCAGACAATGCTTTTTGACTAAAACACAGTGTCCCTGGTCATTCCATGTGTACTGTTGCCTACCCTCTGATATTTTGGAGAAAGGCCAACAGGCTACTGTGGGAAGAAACGTGCAGTTTGGTCTCATTTAACACTTAGGCACTCGAGTGCATATACCCCTTTAGCAGTATCAGATGGAGCTTGTAGGAACTATATTCAGCAACAAAACAAAACACAGCATAGTGTTTATTTATCCCTACAACCAAACAGGGCTATTTTGACTCAGAGAGACAAAGGGCTCAAAGCTAAGTATTTGCTTCGTAGAAGTTCTTAGTCTGACAAAAAGAAACGCACTTTCCATTTGTTTTAATAAATACTGACTTACAATGCTTTATCTGAACTTTACTAGGTAGAAAGTTGGTGTAACAAAGCAGAAAAATCATACTCACATGCAAACTGTAATAAAGCATCTCGACTGAGGACAATCCCAATGCTGTTCTCTGCTTTACACTGGTACTTTCCATAGTCAGTGATCTCACTTGCATTGGAAATAATTAAGTTTCCGTCGATGAACGTGTAGCGGTAATCTGCTTCTGAATCTACCTGCGTCCCATTGACGTACCAACTGAAAAACACGAAGCGAATAAGGTTTTTGTTATATTTGTGATGAATGACCAGCTAATTTGGAGTTAAAGCTGAAATTTCAATTAGCACACAGACGAACAAATGCCACACCTGTATGTGGGTGGTGGATTCCCCCGTGCCTCGCAGTGCATCACCACTTTCTTTTCATCAGAATCCAGAGGAAAAATAACATCATCTGGCTCCTGGATGAAAACAGGCCCAAACTCTTGACTTTCTACAACAAAACAAGAAGAGATAGAGAAAAGATGATTATAATTATCATAACAGAGTGCCAGTGGGATTTCTATGAACTCTGGAATTTGATTTGTGCATGAAACCGTAGAAAATTTGCAATTTTTCACAACATTAAAGCCACCTAATATTGTGTGTGTCCCTTTCATTCTGTAAAAACAGCTCTGACAAGTCAGGGCAAGGACATGAGAAGTCTGGGGTGCGCTGTAGTGTTTGGGGACTTTGGGTTATGAGATGGGGCACTGTGGATTGGACTTGCTTTGGTGCATTTTTGATGGGTCTAGAGAGTTTCGAGGCTAGGTTGATGGACTCCTTGTTAAGATTCTTAAGCCATCAGGTTACATTTTCCTGGTGAGGGAGGTTGCTGCCAGTGGGTAGTCCATGTCAAAGTAGCATCTAGACAAATGCAAGGACCTAAGAGAAGATCACCACAAAACTATGGACAGCATATTCCCTTCTTCTGCCTGTTTTTTAAAATTGTGACTAATTAGGGCATTGCAGATTGTGATGGAATTACAAATTGCAAACTTATGGGTAAAAACAATGCAGTGATATATTTTATAACCAATCTGTTAGTTCTATCATTACAAAGAACTTAGAGTAATCCTCAAAACGGCACTCTAAAATGAGTTTTGAGCGAGAAAGCCTCAGGATAATCTTTTAGGTTTCTCATGCTAGAAATGAATAATGATATATGTCAAACCTTTAAGATTATCCATTAAGCTTTTATCCAATTTCTTTTAGACTTTTTGGACATACTGCTGTTTGACTAAATGGGCGAGCGAGTAACGAAAGACAAGTGACGATCCTGATATTTACTACAGTATATTTATTGCCCAGACTTGGGACTGCAAAGCAGCGAGTGCACATCTCCGTGGCTTTACATTTGATATCCAAGCACATACAGTTTGCTAAACAACGGCATCAAATGGTAAACAACCATGTTAGGGGACTGATAACATTAGTATGATATTGTTATCCATCTTCTCTTCTCACAGATTTGTTTCTGTCCTTTTACAGAATAATTTAAAGATGCTACCGCTGAGTAGAAAACAGGCAATTTTTTTATTTGTTGGAGGGAATATTATAACACAAGCATTATTTTTTCTGTCAATCTTTCTGCAATGTTTACCTTCTTTGCTATGGTGGATACCAGGCCTCTGTTTCTTTTTCTTTTTTAAATTTTTTTAACAACACTCAGCAAGCACAAGAATGCATTGTGCACACACGCACACGCACGCGCGCGCACATACACAAACGACTTTATCTGATATTCAGCAAAATTATATACTTTATGTAACACTAGTATGTGCTTTAATATGATTTTAATCAATTGTTATATACAAACAAAGGTAATAAGACAGACAAATTGCCTTTAAATGGGAACAAGAGCTCATTTCAAATGTACTATATAGGCAAAAGTATTTGCTTGTCTGCCTTAATATGCATATGAACTTGAGTGACATCCCGTTATTAATCCATAGGGTTTAATATGATGTCAGCCCACCCTTTGCAGCTATAACAGCTTGAAGTCTTCTAGGAAGGCTTTTCACAAGGTTTAGGAGTGTGTTTATGGGAATTTCTGACACTCGTTCCAGAAGCTCATTTCTGAGGTCAGACACTGACGTTGGACTATCTTGTCAAAGTACTTTTGGGGAATACAGTGTATCAGTAGAAATGTGTAGAAGTGTTTTTTCATTTTAGTTTTTATTGACGGCACTTATCTTGTATCTTTATTTCTTACATCTAATTAATTACTGCACATTCTTTAGAGGCATTTACTACTCTGTCACTTTTGTGACCTCAAGCTAAAAATCTGTCTTAGAGCATAATTTCAGCCTCTCTTTATTAGTAAGCAGTAGGCAAATTAAGTATTAAACTTGGTATTAAATGCATACTGTGCACTAGAAAATTACCACACATGCGTTACCACATCACAGACTTCCTAACTCATAGGATATCCCTAAAGCAAAGAAATATGACATTTTGAAGACTATTGATCTTTCATTTTAAGGCACAGAGCACAAGTGTCATCAAATACATGTGCACAGTTCAAAGGGAAAACTGTCATACTTTTGTTCTTTTAGTTGAAAGCGTGCAGCATACATGGGGGACACATGGGTTGTTAGGAGTTGTGGCAAGCAAAGGTCCAGAGGTACCTACAGAATCAGTGTGACCTCATTAAATAGATTTAAATGAAAGAACTAAGATGAAACTGTCAACTAATTTGATATACCAATATATACAAAACACAATTGTTTTTACAACAGTACAGAGAAAACTTTAGTTGTAAATGCCACTGAACTACAGGTTACAAAAATGTACCCAGACATCAATGTTTTTTGGAGGTATAATGTTTTCAATGTCCTTTCTGCACTGACACAGTAATGTGTCTGTGGACAGTAATTACATCAGAGGATGTGTGTCAGACAAGGAAAACTAATTTGTTATGACACATGTAAGTTGATTTACTTCGACTGAAGGGTTCTTTGGTGCGTGGATTTTAAAATCAATTTACAAAACACCCAGTTTGTTAGCTATTGAGTGACAGACTGCAAAATGAGCATCTAACAGAAAGGCAACATTTGAGGTTGGGGTGCAGGCCAAACAAAACTGTGCAGGCGGCCTTGCAGCCTTCTTGCCAGCAAGCAGGACAGGGCACATGGGTACATCCTCTCTCAATGTGCCAGTGTCCTGCTTTTCTGTGAACAGATTGCAACTCCTCCCTCCCACAAAATGGGACCTGCTAAGGAGGGGTTACACATTAACGATCTGCCATGAGCATCCACCTTTCGGCAACAAGCATGGTGTTGGAGAAAATAGTGTCACTCCTGAGGAAGGGAGCAATAATGATGGGCCTTCAGAGGGGCTTCTCCTCTAGTGTTTGGTGTATTGTAGAGTACTAAAGTATATAAATGGATCGTTTTTACTCCCCAAAAATATTTTTCAGTTTTTACTGGTGCACATCCCTAAAAAAATCACCTCAAAAATTGTAGAATAATTAATTATTTTCAAATAGAGCTTCTCAAGTCAGCCAGGGAAAAAGCCTGACCCTTTTTTTAAAGCAATATATAAAGAAAGAAGCGAAATGTCAGTATTTTTTGTTTTATTTCAGTATCATGCAGCCCTAGAGTTTTCTGCTTGACAGTTCCTGTTGCAACTATGTTGTTTCTTCTGAATGCTCTTTGTTTCATTCGGCTGGTAACAGAAAAGTGAAGCACCTTGTATGGTAGGCTTCCTAGTTACATTACACATCAGATTTACACACATCGCAAAAGACACCTGAATCTCGTGTTTTTCTATGAGATAATGAATTTAGGGATTTTCTAAGCTCTGTAAACAGAGGTTCTTTGAAGTCTGCATGTGACACAAGAGAATATAGTAGCTGAAAAAAAAAAATATATATAAAATGTATGCATGCTGCTGTTTAAATCAGTAGTTTAAGCAGTAGCATGCCCTCTTCAGAGACTAACACATATCTTCCCTACCTGTTATTAACAAATACAAAACTCTAAGTTAAGCATGATAATATCAGCTATTTTTGTTAACTTTGTTCCTAATAATTGAACTTCCAACCTGCAGTGGCTTCATGCACCGCCAACAGTCTAACAACCACTCGTTAACAGACATAATTAGACTGAGCACTTTGCTTTTTTAATACTATATTTTGTAATACTGTTTATGTATGTGATACTTTTGAATTGGTTTAGGAGAGAAAAAAAAAAAAAAGAAGAACAGAACTAACACTGCATTATTTTGGTGACTAATGGTGACTTTACTAGTGTAAAATTTTATTTTTATAATTTAGTTAACTTATAACAATCTTCAGTTGAACTACTCAACAGAAATTCTTGCAGCACCCAGTTTGGATGTGAGCCACTTTCTGAAGATTGTTGTTTACAGTCTACATGTCTTGGCTCTTACATCCAAAACATTTGTCACATTTGCGGCTACGACTGTAACCACAGATTTACATCAGTTAGCCGTTGTCTCTAAGAGCAGAGTACCATCGTGTGTGAGAGTTGGAGCGATCGGCAAACAACACAACAAGGCAAGCGTTTGTGAGATAACATTTGGAAGATAAACATGGCAATAACAATCACAGAATTATCCCCAGAACCCATTTTAATACATGGTTAGGGTATTCATCCCTAGCTGACACCGCATTTGATCTGGTACATAACGTCAGCAATGCACCAATACAAGTGACTCAATCTTGAGTATTTGCCGCTATTTAGAAATGATCCAATAACAAAATGAGAATCATGTGTTTTTTCTTCTCATGCTGTATATAATCTCCTTCATACTGTCAGCAATTCATTGTTCTACAGGGAAATAAATAGCTTGAGGGTAATATCCTCATCACTGGAGGAAAATGAATCAATATTAAGTTGCAAACCTTACAGTGCGTTTAAAGCAACTGATGCCAGTCCTTGCAGCGTAAGTAGTTCTAAAAATAAAAGAAGCCCACCCGGTCTTTACATTTCTGCATCTTATTTATGCGGCTCTCTGTCTGCACATTCAGACATACACTCAGCAATATCAGTATGCTGCACCTGTCCCACTGAGTTTAGGGAATGAGCCACTGAAATCTATTAAAATATTTGTATTTCAAACAAAATCAAATTTCAGGTGAGTCCATTTCATAACATATAATACATGTTGCTAAAAGGTGCAGGAAATGCCAAAATGTACTTATCAGAATAATTCCAGCACTGATTTCTTATCATTTAATCCTAATATACATTCACATGGAATGTATATGATATTTATATTTATATTGATATATTGCAGGAATAGAAGAAACATATGGACAGACAACCTAAAAAACAGTTAATTAAACTCAGGAAGTGATATTAGATAATACCGAGCTGAACAGCACCCATTTTTATTTTGATGCCAATCAGCACAAAAATGTGTGGACCTAATTCATCAGTCTAAATCATATTGTTATAAGAATTATCTATTATTACATCTGATAATAATATATAATAACATTCAGGAGTATTGAATATTTAAATTAAGTTTCATTCCCATAAGTGAGGGAAATATGTACAACAACGAAGAGAATTCCTACAGTGTTAAATCAGTGAGGATGTAAACACCTTCAGATTAAAGCAGAAAATTAACACTTAAGCTTCACACTTAGTGTTTAATTTTAAATCCAGTATGCTGGAGCCAAAACAATAAATGACTATCACTGTCTTTCTTGGCAACGCTGTAATTCTAGTACACAGTATATTATTTACAATGCATTATTGTGCAGACAGCCACAGGAAAAATTAATATGCATTCTGTTTGCGCTCAAATGTGAAACATAATAAGGATTAAACTGGACTTACTATGAGCACGGTGGGGCAGTGCTTTGTACAGGCGCCTCAGGGTTTGAACCACTGAATGACTGGTGCTTTCTGTATGGTGTTTGAATGTATTTTTGTTGATTGCATGGGTTTATTTCCAAGCGTTCCAGTTCCCTCCCACAGTCTAAAGGCATGATTGTTAACAGTCTGAACTGAACTCTATCCTCCTACAACCTTCTAAATTGGTTTTAGGTCTAGATGTGAGCATGAGTGGCTGTCTGCCTCTTGGCTCTATCTCTTTGTTAACCCTGTGATGGACTGGCAACTTATCCAGGAGTTTGTCTTTGGAGTGTGACTAGAAGTCAGAGTACTCTGAGGGAACCCACACAAGCAAAGGGAGAACATGTCAAATCCACACAGAAATCCCCCAGGGTACATTAAATCATTGATTGATTGATAGACAGAGCTAGAGTGGTCAGTTGGTATCTGCTCCAAAGATCTGGATAGGGCAACTTCAAGCTAATGTTCTCCAAACCCAAGTTGCAGTATTATTTTAGTGTGCCCTAGTACCCTCTCCAAATTGAAGGCCAAGTTTCATATAATATGGGATGTCAGCGACAGGGAGCAATGGCAACAGCTTTTGCTAGATGCAGTGTGATGGTCTGGGCAGCATCTCTCTCACTGGCAATGTTTGTCATCACTGGACGCAATCTCAACACTGAGAGCAACATGAGATTCTGCAACCAGTGGCAATCCCGTATCTCTAGACTCTGAGACTGAACTCTGTCCTCCAAATGACAACACTCGTCCTCACAGAGCAGGGTTTATCAGGGACTCCCTCCAGAATTTGTGAGTGAAGAGGATGGAACGGCTTGCCTACAGTCCTGATCTTAACCCTATTGAACACTTGTGGGATCAGCTTTGGCATGCTGTTTATGTCAGGATGCACAAGACTGACAGAGGTTGGGTCTACTACAGCAGGCAGGACCCCAGGTCCAGGGGCAGAGGATGCCTCTGAAACAATCCAGGACATAATAGCAGGATGCAAAACGATAGGGCATACACAGAACGTCAAAACCAAGTGGCTGGCATAGTATACAGGAACATGTGTGGCGAGAATGGCCTGGAAGTCCCAATGTCAAAATAGGAGCATGACTCAGCTAAGATCCTGTTAGACTTCAAGACTTCCCTCAATTTTCCAGGCTTCTGGTAGAAGATCTGAGCTTCAAGGATAATTTTTTTTTCTCAAATATTTGACACAATTTAATAAAATTTAAATGAAAAAAACAAAAACAAAACTGACAACCTGTGTAAATATAGAATGCTGTTTTAACCTATTAAGGCAAAAAAAAAAAGTAATTACCCTGCTTGTTAAATAATTAACTGTGATTAAACACTTTAAAAAATGCATTTATTTATTTTTATTTAGGGGCAGCATGGTGATGCTCTAGTTAACAGTGTTGTCTCACAGGAAGAATGTCCTGTGTTTGAATCCACCATCTGTCTGAAGCCTTTCAGTGTGTTTGCATGTTCTCCCTGTGTCTGTGTGGGTTCCCTCAGAGTACTCTGGCTTCTAGTCACACTTTCAAAGACAAACTCCTGGATAGGTTGCTAGTGCATCACGGGCTTAACAAAGAAACAGACAAAAGACAGATGGTCACTCGTGCTCAGATTTACACCTACAGCCAATTTAGGAATCCCAATTAGCTTAACAGCCAAATGCTTGATTGCAGGTTTGCTGCCAAGGGTGGCACAACCAGTTATTAGGGTTTAGGGGGCAATGACTTTTGCCAGGTAGTTTTGGATAGCTTTTTTTCTTAATACATGATATTTTTATTTAAAATCTACATTTGGTTTTGTATTTACACTGGGTATCTTAGTGTAATATGAAAATCTGTTTGATTTGTTTGTCCGAAACATTTAAGTATGACAAATATGCAAAAAACTTACTAATCAAGAAGGGGGTAATTACTTCTTCACAGCAATACTGAAGAGCTGTTCAACCAACGTGTTTGTGATCATTTGAAAACACTTGAAAGTTAGATAAAAAAAACAAACAGATATCATTCTTTAAGTGCATTTAATTTGTATTTGTATATGTGTTTGTCTGTAGAAAATACAAACACATACACAAGCATATGTGTCATTCAACTTCAAGTGTCATGGCCATCTGTCAGTCATTGAGTCAAAAAAACACAATACCCCCTTTAATCCACCGACGGTACATTACTCGTTGGCATCCATTTCATCCACTGAACATCAATCCGGTGCAATGGTATAATGGTCCTGTCAACACTGACAGTGGAGAGGCATTACCCTCACCTTGGTTATATAGATGTAAGTCATTTTATGGCTACCTAGTGATAATGCTGTCAGAACGTAAAAAAGGCAGAAAGACAGGCAGAAAGGAACAAGGAAGAGCCTGGAACAGAAAAAAAAAAGGTAACAAAGGAAATAAAGAATGAAAAAAATGATAACTATTATAATTCTATGCCTGCTTTTAATACGACTCACTTTATTAGTAACTACTGAACCAGTTTGACAATAGAGAAACTGATTCAGATTTCCATTAATGAGCATTCCAGATGCAATAAGCATGATGTCATTAATCACATCAAAGCATCAATGTGTCATTAGATCCTCAAGAATTATTAATTCTTGAAATCAGGACACTAAGTGACCCATGTAAATTTATGATGTTGTGTTTCCATTCTGCATTTGGGGTATTACATCTTGTCTGTGACATAGCGATCCATTATTTCTTTCTATGCTGACAGAAGCACAGTGAGCTCAATATTGCAATGATCCCACTTCAATTTCACAAAGGGCGTGACCCCGGTCACCCCAGAGAATGCAGTGATAACGGATAGGTTCAATTCATTTCCAGGGACACCTAAACAGAGAGAAACATATAAAGTCTAACCTAATATGGCAAACTCTTGCCAGAGTGCAGAGATAGTGCATTCACACCAATTACTTTTGGAGGAGCTCAGTCAAACTCTGGAGTGTCTTCCCTTTTGGTTAGGCTCATTTTGGTTGGTGAGAACACTGTCATCTGAACTTCACAATTCAGGTCTCACTCCTGTATAAGGTGGCTTGAAAGTAGTTGACCCCGACTGAGAATGTAATCCAGAACTAACAACAGAAAATAGCGTGAAAAATTGGAGTTCTCTATGTCTAAGGAGTTAGAAGCTGACACTGATAGCTAGTAAGACATAGTATGCCATAAAAAAAACATACTCAGCTTTCTCTTCCTACATTGCTAAACAACGAATACAATAGAGTGTATGGTATTCAGCGAGAAATTCAGCAATGTAGCGAGAAATATTTCCAAATTCTCCCATTAATGAGCTTCTGTGTTATATATGTAGACATTTGCTTGTATATATGTAAGTATGAAAGTAAACTTTAACAAATCAAAAACTTTTGAGAGAAAACAAACTGAGATTTTGACTGCTCCATTAGTTTTACCTTCACTTCTATACTCCTCCTGAGAGCTATGCAGACTCAGGGCTGACAGGGGGTGACTGGAGAAAGCAGGCCAGTCAGGAGTCACCAGCCCACTGCTGTAGTGTTGAGGTCTGCCGCGCGAGCTGAGCACTGAAGAAGAGCTGTCTGGCTTCATTCGTAATACTGCTGCATATGATATAGGCCGTGCTGCAACAGCTCTTGCAAAATCTGTGGGAAAAAAAAAAGAGAAAAAAAAAAAAGTGGAACACGGTTAAAGGATAAATCATTTATGGTCGGGATGTTAAATGAAACTGAAATCAAATTTGTCAACAACAACAACAACAAATTCAGTTAGATGTGAATATTTGTTACAACAAGTCAATGTCCAAATTAAAAGAACAAATTATGAAGGCATAACCTTTTGAATAAATAAGAAAGAGAAAAGTACTCTAGTATAAAACTCAGCAGCAAAACAACTCTAGTCAGTTTTCATTCTGCAAGGAATAGAATAATTTGAAGCAAACTGGTGCTTACAAACAAGGCATAGCACACAGGCAAAAATAAAGTAGAGAGCAGAATATAGGTGTGTTACAAAGCTCAGAGAGTAAAAGATAAACAGAAGAAACAACTTACAATGTATAGAAATGATATAGTTGATCGAAATTCTGAGTAGAATTGTAACCATAAAGTCTAAAAGATTTGTGTAAGATTAAATATCTGTCTGCTGAAGTCCCAATATCCATCTAATATAAAAATCACTACCACAGTACATGTTAAAAAGGTGTGAAATTACCCATAAATATACTAATTTCTTTTTTTAAAACAATTTTTATTCTACATTTTAAATCTAGGAGTCTGTTTTCCCATTTGGCTCTCATACAGTCTGCCTTTTTTTTGGAGCATCTGCTGCGTAGCACCATTTGATGTACTGACTAAAAAGGCACTTATGATGCCTTAGGTGAAAACATGCAGTTCTTAAAAGGAACCACAGACACACTGCATATTCTGGAGATTACTGTCATCAAAGTCTCAAATTGAATAAAATGGTAAGTGTAACAGAACAGGAGAGAAACAGATTCCTTTAAAGTCAAAGAGCCCATGGAGGTTCAGAATAATATCCTCTGTGAAAAAAGAAGTTGAGGCTGTCACTAGTCATCGCTGTCACCATAAATTTCTACAGCTTATTTCTGATGAATTCAGTCCAGTTTCATGTTATTCTTCCAATGTGTTTTACTTTTATGATACTATTAATAAAACAACTCAAGAAAACAGAAACAATTTGTGTATTTTTCCACTTTAAATTCAATCATCATTACACAGGTTCCAAAGCAACTGTACAATGCAGCTAAAGAAATAGCTAAATAACTGGTAGTATGAAACCAATCCTGTGCAAATATATGGCTTAAACTAAAATGCATAAGACTATAATCTTAAAGCTCAAGAAGAACTTAATCAGATATCTGCAAAGGAGGGTGGGAGTTTCTTACGCTACATGATAAAGTACTGTGAAAGAACTGAACAAAACTGAGAAATAATTATGTGTCCTTGGGGACTTGTCAGCTGCAAAAAAAAAAAAAAGCAATCTGCAAATGGAGAGCAGGCAATTACAGCATTACATATTCTGGTGAGAAACAGGATATGGAACTCCATTTGAAATTAAACATACTGTGAGTTTGAATATTGAAAAGCAAAGCAATTGGTAGTTGGTAGGTAGTCAGTTAAATCATTTATCGTGCCAAGAATCAGCTTAGTTGGTGGTGTAAATCATATTCTCACTGCTGATGCCGGCAACAGTACCATTCAGTGCTTCATTAAATATGCCTTTAACACCTGGAAAGGTAAAAATCATATTAACTTCAGAGAGAAGGCCAAAATAAAATTATAGCTAAGTTTTAGAGCCTCAGTGATATGACTTAATTGTATTGTGATGTTACAATGTATTTATATTAGAACTGTTTGTAATGTTCAACATCCATCCATTCGCTTCCTCTTATCCTTTTCAGGGTTGCGGGGGGCGCTGGAGCCCATCCCAGCTGTCTTGGGGCGAGAGGCAGGGTACACCCTGGACAGGTTGCCAGTCTGTCGCAGGGCTAACACATATAGACAGACAACCATTTGCACTCACATTCACACATATGGGCAATTAACCTATCCCCACTAAGTGCATGTCTTTGGACTGTGGGAGGAAGGCGGAGTACCCGGGGAGAACCCACGCAAACACCGGGAGAATGTGCAAACCTACATGTCCTCCAAAGTGAGGCTGTCTCCTTCCGCATTTCTCCTGCTTAGCAACCAAGAGAAATTTTTCAAAGTAAACCAAGCTTTTATCGCCAAGACACTTGGGCTGGCGAAGCACACTCACCCAGTAAATGCCCTTAAGCAGAAACATCACCATCTCAGGGGGTCTGCCACTGCACAAAATTGACCACGCTAAACCAATACGGTTGCTAATGCAGTCAGACAACTCACATTTGGTCACCCAGGTGGAGCCTGTCCAGTTTGGCCCTTTAGGTGGGGGGATCAAGACATTCCTTGGCTGGACATTACAAGGTCCAGCTCAAGAGGTAATGCAGCACTTGACTGAGCAATAGTGCTATTTCACCACTTGTCAGTCCTTGAATGCAGACTTTCTCAAGATGTTGAGAGACCATAACAAATGGATGTACTACCCTGGTGCAGTGCCATGGTCAGCACTAGGTCACAATAAGACCAAGAAGCCACTGAGCTTCTTGAGACCAAAACAAGGATAATATATATTAAAGGAGTTCAGCAGTATACACCACCACTCCTACGGGCTTCTAAAAAAGTGATGTTATTCTCCTGTAAGAGGTTACTTCTCCTGTGGGCATTGTGTACTGTAGCATTGTCCTGTTGAAAAACCCAGTCGATACCACACAGACAAGGGCCCTCAGTCATGAGACATGCTCTCTGCAAAGTCTGGACATAGCCAGAGGCTGTTTGATACCCGTGCACCTCCTGAAGCTCCATTGTTCCACTAAAGGAAAAGCACCCCAGACCATTATGGCGCCCTCTCCACTGTGGCACGTAGAAAACATCACAGATGGGATCTGCTTGTCATGCCAGTAACGTTGGAAACCATCAGGACCATCAAGGCCCAATTTTTTCTCATCAGAGAATAAAACTTTCTTCCACCTTTTAATGTCCTATGTTTGGTGATCTCTTGCAAAGTCCAAAGGGTCAGTTCTGTGGCGTTCAAGGAGACGAGGCCTTTGAAGACATTTTTTTATTTTTGAAGCCTTTCAGTCTCAGATGCCGTCTGATGGTTATGGTGCTGCGGTCGGCACAGTAACGGCCTTAATTTGGCTGGAGGATCATCCAGTGTCTTGATGGACAGCCAATTGGATCCTCCAGCTCAGTGCAGTGAAATTTTTTGGGCTCTTCCACTTGACTTTTTTGCTCCATAACCACCAGGATCTTTTAAGAAATTCCAAATTACTGTTGTTGTTGATAGTTTTTTAGACCTGCAACTTCTTTTGTCTCCAAATTTTAATACATTTCCTCAATTTTTTTAAGAACACACTGCATACCATGCTGAGCTACACTAAGTTTTGACATAACAGCTCTTTGGAAATCACATTAATGCAAAACATTCCTATCAAAGTGAGTTACCTTGTGAACTAAATACATGTTTTTGCGACAGGCTGCTAGTAACAAAGTGCCTAAAGATATGATTTAAATTTCATTCTTTGCTAAGTTGTCTGTAATGTATAGACACAACAGTGTCTCATTCTTTGAGTTAGGTGCCTTTAGGATTCACAGGTCAGTGAAAAAGCAGCCAATGTCCAAGCAACAACTTTGCTAGAAGACTGTTGCTCAAGACCCCTTAAAAAAAAAAAAATAGCAAAGACGTCTGACTCTTTAGTAGATAAAATATGAGGTGTAGCTCAAGACTTGTGCACAGTATTGTAATTCCTTATGTATGAGATGATGGGTATGCAGCCTGGCAACATGACCCTGTAGGCCTGATGCAGGGCAAAGAAACCCTGGAGAAAAACTAGAAAGATCTGTCATGCTCTGCAATGAACATTTAGAGTCACACAGGAATACAGAGTGAGTCACACAAAGTTCTGCTTATGATCGTGTTTGTCACACTGATTTTTTTTTTTGCAATTCAAGCAGAGCTCAGAACATAATATATAACTGAATTTTATATAACTGAGCTGAGGCCAAGCT
Source organism: Benitochromis conjunctus (assembly GCA_015052645.1). Classification (NCBI taxonomy): domain Eukaryota; kingdom Metazoa; phylum Chordata; class Actinopteri; order Cichliformes; family Cichlidae; genus Benitochromis; species Benitochromis conjunctus. Next base: position 29,167 of record VOQK01020853.1, read on the forward strand.
ATCAGAAGCAGACTGGTCTTAAGCATATTTGATGCATACATGTATGAAGCAACTTAGTATCTTTGACTGACAGTTAAGATGTAATGGTTGAAAGAAACTGAATGATTACAAGGAAACAGCTTGTTATAAAACAGGTTGATCCTGTTAAAAGATGACAGCTGCAATGACTTCATTTAGTCAAGATTTAAAATACTGTCAGGACAAACAGCTCATTTCTCTCGCTAAACAGGACATCTCCACGTAAACATGCCGTATCTCATCAATGCCAGTTGGCATACTTTCTGCAGTGGAAATAAATGATAATGTTACTACATTCATCAGGCTTTAACAGTGATAAATAATAATGACTACAACACTATCCCAAAAAGTTGATTCTGTTCATCTGGACGTAGCGTTTTCAGTGGACTGCAGAGTCCTGGCCAGACACGGTGTTTAGAAAAAATGCGTCTCAACTGTTCCGATACTCCTGACACATACGGGATCACTACGGGTTTTCGCTTAGGCAGCGGTTGTCCTTCTCTCCTGG
>VOQK01020855.1:2573-12950 GCA_015052645.1 Benitochromis conjunctus
ACTAAACGTCTAATGAATGAACTCAATTAGCCCGGCATACAGTTTCACTGGTAAGTCTACACTGAGTGCTAAAGCTTTGCTCTGTTTGTGGAGAGGAGCACAAAGGTCATCCACTCTAACAGAGTGCTCCTGTGCAACCGCAGAGCAGCTCAGTTCTGATCAATAACATACCAGCACCTGGGTTTGCCATTTAATTTTTCCAAGAACCTCTACAGCTCCTCCTAATACAGATTTACAGATTTGAAAAAAAGTAGCTAATGGCCATCCAATCAAGTAAGGGTCTGCAATTTAGATACAGCCGCACGGCTCTCCAGCTGCTGGAAAATCAGCGTGTTGTTGGAACCCAATGTTCAAGTGATTTTAACTCCAGCAAAAATGGCTGCTGACGATTTGATTTTATTATGTGTATATGCCGCATTTTGTTTTAATAATATACTCAGCACGGTGACACACACACATATTTGTGTGTGTGGTCTCACACACACAAATATGAAATTGGAATTAATCAGCGCATTTTAGATGTTGCTGTCATCAGTCATCAGTGGGATGGATGCCAGGGGGTGTCAAGCTTAAAGGTTCCGTTTTACTCCTAGGTGAGATTGAAGATATAGGCTTAATTATGGTTAAATGTTATTTTCTGCCACAACGTGACCAGGACAACTTCAGACTACTTTATAACAGTAAATATATTCAAAATTAATAACATAGTTATGTCCAAATACAGTTCTATATATGATCATTTCAAAGTCCCCTTGGATGCAATGTTATGTTCTCCATTTGCAGTTCTTTAATGTGTCACATTGAACGTACGCCACCCATATGTAACTCAACATCACCAAAATTTATATGTGACAGAATTTTGTTCAACTCATGCCTAAATACAGAATGAAGAATCTGAAAAAGTGTCACATCCCTATGAGGTAAATGAAGTAAAAGTACAGTAAAGATATGACCACTCAAAACCTTATGTGCTACAGAAAAACACAAATATGGAAAATTATTTCTTTGGTCAGTTCCAAATACACAGAATTAAAATATTCATCCAGAAAAAAGCAGAGCGAGAACCGTGAGCTATTTCAGGCTAAGTGAGAGGAGATGAGACGTCACAATTCGTTCACCTGTGAGACACAGGACTCTGTTGAGAAGAGACCAAAACAAAGACTGATGCTAAATGGCCACTGAGCTAGCCAAAGGGAAAATACCAAGGTCCAAGAGAAGCTGCAGCACAGCAGCTAATATTTATCTGAAAGCAAGCATTGCCATGTGGTAGCCATCTTGGAGCCATGTGTGGCAATTATTTAGGCATTTATTTTGAAATTCCACCTGAATCAACGAATGGATGAATGAACAAATGAATTAATGGATGGAGGGGGTAGTGTTGTTCATGACAATGGAAGCTGGAAGACTGCACTCCACAATTACCAGTCATATCTGAGACTACAACTGCGGTACTGTGCTGTAAATGTGTTTGAAACACAGAAGGTTATGCTTTTGTATATGCCAATAATTACACACCACACAGAAACATGGAAAAGCTTCAGAGTGAAAAATCAACACAAAAAGTTAACATTTTAGCCAATTCTCTTTGTTTGCATAACTGTTTGAAGACAAACTCAAAAGTCCAGTTAACTGCCCAGACCTACACTACATGCTGCACACATGATCACTAAGTCCTGTGTTTGCTTTGTGTTCACACTCCCAACCATCTGCAGCAGCTTTGACATCACACCAGGAGAACCAAACCAAACAGGCAAACGCACCAGTTGTTTGGACAGTACCACAAAGGTTAATCACGAAAAACACTTTAACCAACGCACAAACCAATGTTTGAATGAATCACCACAAATACACAGCTGGCTCAGCCCTTTCCCGAGTCCAACTGCTGAGCAGCTCTTTTGGAGGAGGAAAGCTGCCGTGTCTGCCATAAACTGACTCCTGCTATAGATTTCCACAGTGCTGTGTTTCTCTCTGATCCACCTACTGAGGACTGGGTCTTCTCTCCAGCTGATGTACGGATCTCCAAATATACCTGTACCACTTGGCTAGGTAAAGTGGTACACATTAGTGTTCCTATATCATCACTGACAGTTGCCACGCAGCAGTCCACCAACAATGAGCCAGTCTGCAGCTATAAACCATGACTGTGATATTATCTAAAAGCCCTAAACAGATTTAGTCCTCTGCAAGGTATTTTCTCAATTATTAAACAATGTTCAAAGCAAAGGCTGGAATACACATTAAAATTAGGCAAAAGCCTATGTTTTAAAATCTGTTACGGCCCACAAAGAAGGCCTGAAGGTTTTACTCTACATAAATGACGCACGTGTGCGTGCCAGTGCAAAAACGCCATTTTCGCTGTTTGGCTGTGTTGTGTATATTTGTCCGTGTTTTCTGAAGGTGGACTGGATTGAGCTCTCTGGACCACAATACACCTACTATCAGCTTGAGCTTTAAGGGCCATGAGAGAACTGTTATTTTGATTTGGTGTTTTCTAAAAAAAACCAAATCAAAATTGAACCGGAGACAAATTAGTTCCCAACCAAACTGTTTTGTTCTGGGGAAAACATAAAATTGGACATGCAACAAAACCTGCAACAAAATGATGCCGGTTCTGATCTTTGGCTTTACATTGTTTTAAAATTCTCCTTCAGTGCCAAATAAACAAAGAGGGATTAACAGTTACCGGTCTCCACAAACACCGTCTCTGAATCACACTCTATTCAATCGTGTACATATAGAAAAGATAGAATGAGCACAAATAACACCCAGATAACATTGTTCATCCACCCTTTTTAGCCACACCATCATGTACACAGAGTTAGTGCAGGGCTGTGTGCTTAAGGGCCATGAATCTCCAAGTCATAATTATTGTGTTATTCTGTGACTGAATGCTTGGTGTAATGGATTAACGGTTAAGGAGAGCTTCAGGTTCTGCGAGTTACTTTTAATACCACACTGGCATGAACTGAAAACAACGGCAGCCTGAAGAAAGGAAACACATCAACTAGTTTACAACTTTTTACAACAGTGATGCTTGAGAAATGGGCTCAACAACATGAAGCTCCTTGACAGCTTGTTTCAGTTTGTTACGAATAAGGAAAGTGCTTTAATTTGAGCCCATGTCAGAAGCTCTGACAGCTGACTGTTAGAGGAAATCACCGGCCACTGCTGCCAGACCTGTCAGAGGTGGGAACTCTCTGCAGAGCGTCAGAGCCTTTGTTTGTGCACTGAAGGTGTCTAAAGCCTGCCAAGAGGGCGGGGCCCTCCTGCTGTTATGACATGTAAATACATCAATGAGTTACAGGCAGCAAGGACTGATTTTTGACCTAATCCACTCTATGTGAGCAACTATCAAGGCACACACATTTAATTTGTTATCAGAGAATAGGCTCTCATGTAATCGTTTCAAATTGAAAAAAAAAATAGCAGCATGTAATCATGTGTCTTTCTGCTGGGCCGCCAAGACAAGTCAGGAGTGGTCCAGACTAACAAAAATAAAGTACCAGCAAAGCCACATTATTGGACACACAAATTCAAGATGGTGCTTTTTTGAACTTCTACAACTAACTCAAACTTTACACACCTCCATCACTGAATAAAGACAAGAGTAGGATAATGTTTCTCACTAATGAGCTGCAGATTTTCCTGTAAATGACAGGACTGATATTTAGTTCGACGACTGATTATCACTGCAAATCCTTCTTTTCCCCTCAGCACATCAGCTGGCCACAGGCACCTGCACTATGAAGTGACTTACGCATACCCAGGGTATATTTCCGTTGTCTGGATCCACTTACCCCAACACTGGCAATCAGGAGAAATCTTACATGAAGCTGGTTATCAACTCACTAAGGCACAAGCATGTTCACATGACAGGGTTGGCACTGGCAGCGTCTGACCAATTACACCGATTATTGGAAGAGGATTAAAGAGGATTATTACTGACAGCTGAGCAGCTACATTTGTCAAATTTACAACTGTAAATATATTTTAAATTAATAACATAGGTGTGTGCAAATACAGGTCTACATATGATCATTTCATAGTCGCCATGGATGCAATGTCATGTTCTCCATTTGCGTAAAGTCCTGTGCTTTGCTTGAGGTTGCTGTTCAAGCTTCTCCTCTTGGTATTATATCATCACAGGACACTGACACAGCTCTTGCTGTCAGACATGGTGAAGCCTAACTCGTTTTTGTGCACAAAGGCATGGTGCCGCTATAAGATATACATATAGTATTTATGAAGTAGACTGGTATTTTTACAGACAAAAAAAAAAGAAAATTGACGTTTTACTGTTATACACGTTATACTGTGTACTACAATCTACAATGAGAAGATGTATTTGTTTTATATTAATTATAGCTTATATTTAAAGCTCACTCTGAATAGGTCTGCTAATTTTCACATCAACAGACAGTCTAAAGAAGGAAGAATCATAGTGGAAGCACTGGGGTGTCAGATGTGACTGTGTCAGCAAGAAAGAAGAATTCTGAATGGGACGTCAGACATCAGGACCTGCTCTAAGTCAATCTGGCATTCGCAGCTTTTATATGCAAAAACAACATGAAAATAAATACAAAACACTCCAGAATCCAGACTGAAAACCATAAGGAAAAACTCTTGATTGTGATTTTTTATTTTTTTATTTTTATTTTTTTTTTATGTGGCTTACAGGGTAATAGCTGGACGCAAAATGAGCTCAGATCAGATCAGTGACAGTAGTACAAATTGTCCAGCTAACATCTAATCCACACATAACTGCTGTTCACACAGCTAGCATTTGACTGAACTCAAATGTGAAATGCGCTGCGAATTTCTCACAAACCTCATATGAAAAGCAACCATCTCAATAACCAAATTTCAACCACATCCCCTTCAATCAACTTGCACGCTATGTCTCTACAACCTGGACTGAAGCGCCACTTTCAAGCCTCTGCTGCAGGGACAAAAGGATGTGCAATTATATACAAATGGTAAGAGGTGGTGGGGGTGTACTATTTCAATAAGACTCTAGCTGTAGTCTTGATTCACAGCCTCCTCGGTGAGCTGGAGCTTGCAAACAGCAAAGATTAGATCAACAGCTGTATAGAGTGATAATAAAGATGCATCAGAAGGATTTACAGCAGCACCGACAACACTCAGCAGCTTCAATGAATGAATTACACTGGCTACAAGACACAGATTTAGAATCAGAGCTTCAATCAAGGAAGCCCAGGAGCAAAGAAAACATGTCTGACAAGCAATGGACACTAGAAACGATGGCAAACAAAATGTGGAGGTAGCTCCAATGTGGATCATTGGGTTAAGTTCATGTTAACTTTAAGCTGTATCACAATGATTGTTGTAATGCAGATTTTACGAGGTCGGGGTTTGCGGCATGTCCTTAGAATCCTAAAGTGATTAAAAGCTTTACAGTCATTTCAGTCCCCATCAAAGGTAAGGCACAGGTTTGAGAGGAAGCACGCCTCTGTCTCCATATATGGTCGCGTAGCATGCACAGAAAATGTCATCCATTTCACAAAAACACACACACAAGCCTAGCATCAAAGCCTCCATGGATGTGCTTACCTAGGCTCAGGCAGGATGATTTTCTTACTCGCCCGGGCCGCTGGAGTAGATTTGCTCTTCTCCATCGCCATCAAGTAACTGACATCGGCGAGCACCGCTTCGAGGTCCGCCATCTTTCGACCCTGAGACGACCAAATCGATGAAATAACCGGGCTGGGGAGGGTGGCTTCTGTTTTAGGGGCTTAAAAACAACGTCCTCGGCCAGATGTGACCCACATCAAGGGCCAAGGCGCGCTGTGGGGGCCGGATGAATGGACGGCGACGCTGACCGTCTACTGGGAAACGGCGGCGCTGTATGCGGCTCCAAGTCTTTTCAAACTACCATCGTTGTCACGTAAAAGAGGAAACTTACGAGGGGAGATATAGGGTAGGGGTTAGTCGAAATATCTGCAGTAAACAGGGCCGATAGATCACCGTCCTTGCGATTCCATTTAGCGCAAGGGGAGAGAGTGAGGACCTGTGATGTGTCTTACACGGGTAGGTGCGATGCACCACACACGGGCTCTGTCAGGCTCTACAGGTCTCCGGGGACTTGCCTGGTCCTCCTGTGTCCAAACGACTGGTCTGTCTCCAGTGCGGCATGTGCTTCAGGAAAAAGGGAAGGAGGGGGCAGGGGGTGTTCCTTAAAATGTAAACACTGCTGTCGAAAAAATGTTCTAATCTTAGCGGACTGCCTGCTCCTTCTCTGCAACACAAAACCAGCCACGCCGTGGGAAGACAGGCTTAAAGATCAGTGAAGAGTGGGGCACCTAGGCTGATGAGACACCGCCGAACGGGTTAGATGTGGATCATCAAAGTGCCCGTTTGTAGTCGTGTGCTCCTGCAGCAAAACGCTAATCTGTCAGGCGCGACCTGGCATAAATAAAAGCGTGCGAACCGAGGTTAGAAATAAGCCAGGATTCATGATTTGCACTCCAGAGTATCCACACAGCGCTGCTGTTTGCGCCGCTGCTTTCCTGTGCAGCGTTAAGGCTCAAAACCGTTCTTATCGTCTCGTCAATCACGCACAAAAAAGTCACCGGAAAACATGAGGTTAAACTGCTGACAGAGGTTTGTCGCCAAATTTTGTCCAGGTGTAAAGGAATGGAATCAAGCGATCACAAACCAAATCCAGCGGTACATAGCTAACTGGTTTCTATCTGCTGCCACTATAGATATTTGGGTTCGTTCGCTAGTTAGCTACCACGCTAGCTAGCAAAATGAAACCTGCTAGCCACGAGGCTAACTAACCACCAGGATACAGAGCGGCCAGTCAGACACTGTTATTTTAGGCTATTCCGCTTCAGCAGACATATGAAAATGATCCCGTTGCAAAGACAGTCACTTGCAGGCAGGCAAACCGGAGCGATTTTCTCAGCAACGTTAAGCTAACGGCCGCGAGGACACTGGAGACTCGTATTGGGGAAGTCTTGCAGCGTTTCCGCTAAACAGTCTTCGACAGTCCAGTGAAGTCAGAACGAGGATAGAGATGCAAAAAAATAATCCATAGCTGTTTCTTCGGTTACCCCGAACGTTAGGGGGACCCTCCCTGCCTGAAGACCCAGCACAGAGTTACTGAGTGTGGGGGTGACGCTGATGATGGAGGAGGGGGAGGGAGCGCTGGCCAGTAGTCTGCTTGGTAAACGCTAACTTTTCTTCCTCTCTGTAAACGTTGGCTGCCCGACTGCGCAGCGAGGCAAACTGTCAAATTCTTTAGCCCGTGAAGTGTGTTTAGAAGAAAGAAAAAACAAACAATATTTATGATGATGATGACGATGTTAACACTACGCTGGCGTGCGCCTCAGAGGTGTGAAACTGAACGCTCAGATCAGGTCTTCTTGCTCCGCGACAGCCCCGCGCGCCTCTTGCCTATCAGAGCCTCTCGGCTGCTCAAAAGCTCCAAGCCTCTGAACGAGTCTCCTTCCGCAGCCTCTGACTGAGTGCCAGTCTGTCAAGTCCGCTTGTTTCAATTAAGGTGTTCGTCAGCTCTAGTACAGCACATGTGTGGCTGAAAGCCTCCTTCTCTGTATTTTTCGGTGTTTTTTGCTAGCACAGTAGCTCTGCCTGCTTTGTAGTTCGACTTCCTCCCACTGCGGCGGGGAGAGGCTCGTAAAACACGGAGCGGCTCTAGGCTGGTGGAACGGAAGCGCGTTATTAGAGGTGCTGAGAGAGGAAGGTGTTTCGCTTTGTATTTATTTATGTATTACAAACAAACAAGACGCAACTTGCGCCTGTTCATGCACGTGCAGCTAACCTCATCAGGACGTCGTGTAACCGGTGATTAACGATGCTCACTGAGAACAGCTCCGATTGGCCTGCAGAAAAAGGAGATCTTTGGACGGGCCTGCTCTGTTCCCGCTGCATTACATTATCCCGCTGTTCCCCACGCTGCTGCTGTTCGCAGTGAATTGGAATAGTCACGAACAACAGCTTCCAACAGTTCATATTACAACAGTGTATTTTGCATCAACGTACCCGCAGTGGGACGCGTGCGTTGCTCAGATGGAGATGCAGTGCCATTGCCTGGCCGCAGGTGGTAATACTTTTAGTGCAGTGGACGGGCCAAGAGCCTTCAGCGGGCCAGCACGCTGAAACACTTTGAAGTAAGGTGGGCGTCAGGAGCATGGCTGCATACAAGGGCCATCAAAAGGACCACAAGTCTAAGTGACAAAACAAAAAATCAGACTCACTTAAAATGTGCAGTAAGCGGCAGCACAGTGAGCTTCATTAGACCAGTGACATTGTTCTTGTCATGACATAAATTCCCCACTGATTTATGTCATGGGCTGTGAGGTCAAAGATCAAATTTATAACCTCTAATATTTCTATACTGGCATCTCTCTCTCTCTACCTCTCTTAAAGAGGTTAAATTACACCAGAATTGGACTAAAACTCAGTGGCAGCAGGAATGATGGATCCAAATTGGAAGTTTTTTGCTTCAAATCGTGTCAGTATGTATGGAGGCTGTCAGGAGAGAGGTCCAACAATGAGAGTCTGCAGTCACCTGAAAAACACGGTGGAGACTGTCATGGTTTGGTGTTGGAGAGCTTGTCAACATTGTACCATCAGATTTTGAGCCACCATATTATATCATCTGCAAAGTATCTGATCTTTTTTTTTTCCAGCATGATAGTGGCCCAAAACACTTTTCAAAGAAACCTCAACATTGTTGAAGCAGTGTTGGCTCATCCTGGACGAGAACAGAACAAAAGGCAGAAGAATCCAAAGAAAAGCTTTCTCCTTCAAGAACCCTCGACAACTATTCCTGAAGACTACTTAAAGAAATGACAAAAAGCTGCATCAGAATAAAGCTGCAATCACCAAATATTCACATTCATGCTCATTAAAAGTGCATGAAAAACAGTGATTTTTTTTTTATGGCTCAGTCGTTACTGTCCTTACACAGTCCTTAAATGGCAAACAGCCTTGTCTGATTCTCCAGTTTTATGTGGGGCAAAGAGTAAACATTATTTATTATCTATGCAATCTATATCTCAAGAGATTTTTTTCCCTTTTTTATGGTAAGAATCAGAAAATGGCTTTATCGCTTTAAACACAGATATTGTAATCATTTTTAAAAGACTAAATTCAAATAAAATATAAACTGGGCTATAACTAACGGTCATATTTATTCAATTTATAGACTAATCTGTTTGTCGTTTTTTGTTTCCTTATTTTTATCATTTACTTGACAACCACGTTTCCACTTGGAAGATGCTCCTGATGCTAAACTATATACACAGTGATGGGAAATGTAATTTTGCATGAATTCCAGCAGCACTGTGGTCAAAGTCTCAGTGCAAAACTGACCCCAGTGGCAACATCTTGTGAGAGTTTCCAAACAATGACATGAGTATAGTATGAGACTGATGCCAAACAGAGGGGGGGGAAAAAAGTCCCAGCATTTTATTTCATCTTCCTCAGTATATTCTTCTAATAAATGCAACTGTATTTCTGAATTTTGCACAATGTCATATGAATAGCCAGAAGGTTGTATAATTTTCTGGTGATTTGCATGCACACTTTAACAAAGTGACATCCTTAAATGTGTTATTTTATGCAGTAGTTCCAGGTAGATTAAAAATAGCCAGTCTTTGAGATACTAAACTATATTTGACAGATCGTTTATTTACATATATATACAGACAATCCAGCACATAACAGCAAGGTGCAAGATGCTAGCAGGCAGGGTATACATGGAATGCCATAACCAAGAGGCCAGCATAGTATACAGAAATATCTGTGCCGAATATGGCCTGGATGTCCCGAGGCCAAAATGGGAGACGCCCCCAAGGGTGGTGGAGAATGACCGAGCTAAGAACCTGTGGGACTTCCAGATACAGATGGACAAAATGGTGGTGGCCAACCAACCGGACACAGTGGTGGTGGATAAACAGAAGAAGGCGGTCGTAGTGATGGATGTCGCGATTCCGAATGCCAGCAACATCAGGAAGAAGGAACACGAGAAGCTTGAGAAGTACCAAGGGCTCAGAGAAGAGCTCAAGAAGATGTGGAGAGTTAATAATAATAATAATAATAATAATAATGTATACTTTATTGATCCCGTAGGAAATTAGTCTCTGCATTTAACCCATTCACACTCAGTGAAGCAGTGGGCAGCCACCAAGCTGGCGCCCGGGGAGCAGTATGTGGGGGACGGTACGGTGCTCAAGGGTACCTCAGGGTAGCCGTTGGGTGGATTCGAACCGTCGACCTTCCGATCCAGGGGCGAGCACTCTACCTACTGAGCCACCCCGCCCCTAAAGGTAACAGTGATCCCAGTGGTAAATATTTGTTATCGTTCCTTGTGTTAAGCAAAGTGACTGT
>VOQK01020857.1:1307-12887 GCA_015052645.1 Benitochromis conjunctus
AAAGAAAAAAAAAAAAATTTTTTATTTCACAGAAAAAAAAAAAAAAAAGGAAACGTCTTTGAATGCACCAGTAAGGACAAGTGAAAAAAACAAATAATGACTGCAAAAGCAAAAGCGTACAAAACCTGAATAAGCAAAGGTGACACAGCTCGTTCAAGTCTTTAACTGTTGCATTTTCGTAGCGCAGTAAATCATCTAAAATCTTGTGGCATGCGTTGCAAAACAGTCAGCGGTAATATATTAGTTTTGTATATAATTAGGACACTGTGAATGCTGATACAACAGAATCAAACGTCCACATTTAAATGAAGCCACTTTAAAGTGATTTATAACACTATTTACTGAAACAGCATGCAGTCTTAAAATTAATCTTCCTTACAACAGCGAGCTAATGTAACTGTTCAGTAGACATTTATAGCAGGCCATCTATTATTCAACAGAGACTACAAAGTCTGTTTGAGATGCATTAAATGGATGTTTGGAAGTTTTCAAGTGACACAATCTGCCCACAAAGCTACAGTGTGCCCACTGGCAGTGCCCAGCCATTCCACTTGGGAGCAGTGTTGGAGTTCAGAAACAGCACACTGCTCCGGTGAGGCAGGCTGGTGATAGTAGCACGAATGAGAGTGAATCGAGGCGGAGACTATGCTGGGAGAAAAAAAAAAAAGGGTCTGTCTCATCTGAAATGTCAGCTGGTGAGAGGAGAGTTAAAGAGCCATGGTGAAAAACAAAGGGTCACTGCTGATGCTTGACAGGTACACTGTGTTAGTGCTGTTACAGATCAGCTCTCACTTGCCGTTGTGTCGTCCGACGGCAAAAGGAAATGGCCAAAAATTCGGCAAGGCATGCAGGTATTTGGAATATATAGTTGCAGATATCAATATATTCCACATGCGTTTCTGGACCAGGGGAAGTGTCACACTCTAACACAATGGCAAAAAATCAAAAATCAAATAAATAGTTGTCAGGGATGTTTTCAGTACTAAATGGAGTCAAATTCACCAGAACAACGTGGCGTCTTTAAGCCAGTGGAGGTGGATGGTGGCTAACAGCCACATCAGTGACATCTTGCTCGCATCACTGATGTGATTACGTCAGATGAAAACCTTCCCAAGGAGCAGATACGGCAGGCGCACAGGCAGTTAAGAGGATGGGATTTTTGTCAGCACCCTTCCACCTTTCTCCAACCCCCACCCTCTACACACCCCGCCCGACCGCCCACCCACCATCAGACTGTAGCACCGCTGTTTGGACTACTTTGGATCGAAAAAGAGGGCTGACAAAAGTCTCCATGGCGACGGTGCAATCTGTAAATCATGCTGCAGCAGAGTGTCTTCTCCTTCCCTCTTTCCCTTTTCTTGCTCCTTTTTTTTCACCCCTCCCCTCCCAGACTCCATAACCCCTCCCTTTCCGCTCACACTCCCTGCATACCTATCCCCCCCCAGTAATTTCATAACTCTTTATCTTCATCACCTCTGCCTCACTTTTGTACTTTGAGCTCTAGCACCTTCCTTTCTCCCTTCTCATTCTCCCCTCACGCTAATGCTTTAATTAGTCGGCAGACAGAAAGGGGGGTGGGTGGGGGTGGGGAAGACATAATGTTCACTTAACATTCAACCAACGTTCAAGTCAACATGCCGCTTCGGAGCAGACAGGGGTGATACACTCTGGGTGCACGTGCATGTTAGTAGAGCAGCGTTATGAGTGTTTTTATGGACAGAGGACAAGTTGTGGGAGAATCCTAAAGTACCTTCAGCATCCTTAGACATGTACAGGGAAAGCTTGGTACCATAGGGGATCCGTATAGAATCTGAACCAGGGATGAAGAAGAGGGTTACACAAACTGAACACACACAGTAACATACATTTAGGAGCACACGCACACACCCACACACATAGACACATACATAGTAGGTTCTCTATTATGTCTACATCTTCCAGTAATGCAGAATTATTTGCACAGCCAGCTAAATCAGAATAAAAAAAACGAGAATTCCTTTAATAAAAATGAAATATATAAGCAGAAATCCCGTACTTGACTAATTGCAGCAGCAACAGCCAGACCTTCCGCCCCGTTAGCCTTAATGGTACCTGTAAATACCCACTTCCCTCAGGAAAACACAGACTGGATGGTGCAGCAGCAGCAGGAACACAACCTTTTTATTTATTTATTTTTCTTAAGTCTCGCTCTTCTGTGCAGTTCAGACTTACATGGACACCTTTGTGCGTCTTTAACAGCTAGACTGCACTGTTCATCAGTCAGCTGACAGACAGGGAATGACAATCTTGTACAAGCTGTATTAATCAGGAAAAGATCAGGAACAGCAAGATGGGGAGGTGGTAGTGGGAGTGGGGGTGTGTGGGGTGTGTATTAAATGGTAAAATATACAATGAAAGATGGCTGGGAGAGTGTGCGTGTTCTATTAATTCACAATTGAAAGATCACAATGATGCCTTCAAATGTTCTCGTCCTTCAACTACAAATCACATTTAGCTAAGGTACTTTTTTTCATACACCTCATACTACATGTGAGTGTTAAATTCATATGAAAATGCTTGTAATTTTTGCAAGGAACGTCATATCTCAGTGAGAAGTTTGTCTCCTTGAGTTTTTGGCAGCATGTCGATGAACGGGAGGCCATGTGGATGCCTGTTTTGAAAAACGGTGTGTTCAAGGATCCTCCAAAATTCAAGAGTTCACTGCCTGGTGACAATCCTAAAACAAAAAGGGCTTCTCAAACTGTCAAGTCTGAGACAGAAAGATTGGAGAGTGTGGTGGACAACCAGTGGGAAAATAAGGAGTGAAACTTTAGTAGAATAAATATAATTTACAGTCAGATCTGTAAGTATTTAGATAATTTTGTAATTTTCCCGCTATACATCACCATGTTGGGCAATCAAGATGTGAGTGAAGTGCAGACTTTCAATTTCAGTTCAAGAGATTTAACAAAACCTCTTCAGGAATTACAGCACTTTTATAAACAGTCTCTCAAATCATGAAATCTTAAAAAATAAATCTTAGAAAAATAAACAATAAAAATGACAAAGAGAAGTCACAGAGGGTTACAAGGCAGACTAACACATTGTAAGTGTTGGTCTTTGCTAAAAGATAGTGTTTAAATGAAATCAATAGAAGCCTTATTCTTCAGTATATATCATGCTTATCGGTCTAATGTTTCCTACAACAGAGATATCAAACATAAGATCCAGGGGCCAGAATTACATACAGACTCCAATCTGACCCACTGGGCGATTTTAAAAATGTGAAAGTAAATAATTGATAGATGAATATGACAGGAAATTCAGTTTTTTTTTTACTTTCTACTATAGAAATGTATGTTTTGTTTTTTTTCCTCAGTGGGTTCACAGTGGGTTTATAAATACAGGGCATTGTGGGCAATGAGAGAACCAGAACATTTTAGGCCATTTTGCACATTTCTTACACTTTAAGAGAGTGTAAAAGAGTTCTGATGACAGATTTATTTTACTTACAACAGCAACATTTCTATATCATATAGAAAAACTGAGACGTGTTGTTGAAATTGCACATTCTTATAATAAATGATCCCAGGGATTAAATGTGTAGTTCTTTACACTAACAGAAAGGGTTTCTGTCAGGCCCACTTAAGATCAAAGTGGGATGTATTTGGCTCACAATGTAAAATGAGTTTAACATCCCATCCCTGCCCTACAACATAGGCAAGCATAGTTAATCTAAAGCAAAGTTTCAGATGATGAGTAGGTCCTTGAACACACCGACAGGCAACATTTTTGTACCGGTCTTGGCTTGGTACCAAAGATAATTAAACAAAGGGAACTAAGTCTTTCTACCTCATGTTTAAGTGCCGCAAAAGTTATTTTTTAAGCATAAAATTTGTTGAATGAATGACTTTTTTTCTGAAATAATTGCAAGCAAGACAGTCGGTAATAAATAAAAGTAACCACATTTGTAGGTAAAATTATTTGTAGGGTTAAAAGGTTGTTGAAAGGATACTTATTCGTCTACTGCTACTCTAAATACCCAGCGATAAGGACATTTGAATGTTTCTCATAAAAAAAGATGATGGCAGAAGTGATTAAAGAAACACTTACTGTCACAGAAAACCGCACGTTATTACCCTGAACTATCCATCCATCCATCCATCCATCCATTCGCTTCCGCTTATCCTTTTCAGGGTCGCGGGGGGCGCTGGAGCCTATCCCAGCTGTCTTAGGGCGAGAGGCGGGGTACACCCTGGACAGGTCGCCAGTCTGTCGCAGGGCTAACACATATAGACAGACAACCATTCACACTCACAGTCACCCACATTCACATCTATGGGCAATTTAGTGTTTTCCAAATAACCTATCCCCACAAATTGCATGTCTTTGGACTGTAGGAGGAAGCCGGAGTACCCGGGGAGAACCCACGCAAACACGGGGAGAACATGCAAACTCCAGCCTGATGGTGGAATTGAACTCAGGACCTTCTTGCTGTGAGGCAACAGTGCTAACCACCGTGCCACCGTGCTGCCCTTAACCTGAACTAACGTACGCTAATGTTACGGAGCTTGAAGCTAAAACAGACTCCAAAGTCAAACACCCTGCACGGGTCTTACCATCACCGAGCGGCGAGGGGAACATGGGCATCTCATAGCCGGTGGGTGTCTGTGGGGAACTCTGGGAACTGGTGTCTCTCGAACTGCAGTTGGAGGCTGAGCTCACTGGAGCCGATGAAACGAAATAGATGTCTGACTGTGGGTGGAAAAAGCAGATGCAAGCAGAGAGGGAAATGATGGACATGTAGAGAAGGCAGGAAAACAGAAAGGTTTGAAGCAGGAGGTGAAATATGGAAACGAAAAAAGAAAGAACAAAGAATCAGAATGAATCATTTGATCTCAGACGCACTGTTCTGTTTGCAATTATCGGAGTGTATAAATCATAGTTGTATTATTGCTTTTGCAGCCATGCAGATTATCAGCCTTATTTCCCACAGGGATAATAAAGATGTATTGAAATGAGAGCTCTCAGACATCTTCTTCTACAACAGAGCGAGGCCTGACACTGAAACACTGAAACTAAATCCACCACAAACTTGAGGATTCTTGTTCAGTGGGTGTGATATGTTGTCATTTATACAGACCCGTGAAGCAGCCAGCTGCAGCTCCGGGACCACTGCTGTGTACACGAGATTGCCATTGACCACTAGTCGAATCTCAATGGAGTCTGTGGTGAAGGCCAGGATGTAAGGAAATGCACAAACTGCAAAGACACCAGAAGCATAAGAAAAAGTATTTAATCAAAGGGAAACCACTGAATCAAGTCTGACTGCAATGCAAAAAATGTAAGCAATGTTGATCTTTGTTAATATATCAAATTTGTAGTTATTAGTTTCACCAAGAATTATTACTATTAGATCACTGGCTAAATATATATGCAGAAACGCCCAATCCATGCTTGTACTATAGGTGCCTCAGTGGTGAACAAAGTACTGTGCAAAAGTCTCAAGCAATGCCTCAATTCTTTATAGTTTTGCCAATGAGACACTTTCTTGTAATTTGCAGCAACAAGATGATTCAATTAGATATCTCAGCATGGTGTGCAGTGTGTCCTTAAAGAAATATGAGGAAACCAGACAAGTGGAGAACACAAGAAAACATGGAACCAATGTCATTAAGAAATAGGGGGAAAAAAATCCAGCAGATCCATCTATTGTTCAGCAAAGTCTCACCAGAAATGGTGTCATTGGAAAGATGGCTGACAAGAAGTCATTCTTTAGGAAGCAGGAAGAAAAGGCTGAAGTATACCAAATTACACAAGAACTGGGTTGAAAATCAGTGACAGCAGGTCTTAGAGTGTTGAATTCAAATGTAAAATACGGGGGCGGTCAGGTGAGACGTGCAACAGTGAGTAACTACAGCCATCTATATAACACGGTGGAGGCTGTGTCATGGTTTGTGGCGTCATCTTGAGCCAGTTATGATGGAGATCTTATATTTTTCACAGAAGAGTATAGATTTTGATCCAGCATACTATATCAAAAGGGTGCGTTTACTTCTTTTTGATGATGAAAATTACTATTTTACATGCCAGTGGTATGAGCTGATTTTAAATTGAAGCTCTCCCACATGTTTTAATACATTTGTGTTATTACTCTGCACTGTTGGCTTTAGTGTGAATGTGCATATTAAAGCAGGACACATTACGGATGCACAGGAGGCCAGAGGGACAGCATTTTGTTATGAACAGTGCCAGGGTTACAGCTTTTTCATCACCTTCTGCGTTAATAATAAAATGTACACAGAAACACACACGCACACACACGTGCGCACACACGCACAAATAATCACTTAGGCCAGCCGGACACTTGTGATTACACATGATGTTTCCATGGTGACATGAAGCTCGGCCAGGCCAGCAGCAATGGGCAGGGTGGGGCCCTGAGAACTGTTGCCGTGGCAACCTACCAATAGCATTGGGCATCTGGTTCCAGCTGAAGTGGAAATCCGAGGTGTTGGACTGGATCATCGGTGTGGAGCCGTTAAACGGACAAACTTTCTTATAGTAACAAATATCTGCAAAAGACACACAGGATTTAGATTAAAGGTATTCATGTTACGTCACGATCGACAGCAGCCTTTTATTGTAACTCAAAGAGGGCCGACAGTTGTTTGTCCTTTTATACAGCTGAAGCAGAGGGGAAAAAAACTCCCTGACTCTTAGTATTCTGGAGTCGTCTCTGTGCAATGATTTTTATTCCAGTAGCAGAGGAAAAGGCTTTCACAGTAGAGGCAGATAGCCGACATTACACAACATCTGAAATGTTTGGAATCAAGAGAAGGGGGGGGGGGGACTCACAGTTGTAGCACAACAGCAGACCTGCCTCCCCGTCTTCATACACATCAATGGCTGCTACAAAATTTACCTGCAGGCACAAAGAAGTCAGTTTAGAGAAATCAAAGACGGTTCAGAGGCGAAAGGTCAGATAGGAGAGTCTGTTTTTAACAAATAATGTCAGGTCAGTACCCTCGGGGCAATACAGAAGATACACTGCATATCAGCTACAGATTTACTTTTTTCTACATAGAAAGCAGAATTGGATGCTTTATTAAGGCAGCTGTTCATCCTCCAGCCTGCTCATCCATTTCTCCCTTCTCTCGCCTCCCCAGCTGGTGGCTGTGAATGACAATGTGTTGATTCATCCAGGCAGCCTGGTAATCAGCAGGTAAATAAAGCCGCTAACTAGAGGTTTCAGTCCTGTTTGGCTTCAATAAACATCACATAGAAATGCAAGAAAGCAAAGAGAAAGCCGCTAATATGTGTGTCTGTGTTTGTGTGTGTGTGTGCGCGCGTGCGTGTGCCTCACCCTGTTGGCCTCTGCGTGATGAAGCCGGTAGGCGTCTCCAGTGCTCTCATTGATCAGGTCAAATTGATGTTTGTAGGCCACACAAATCATATTATCATTTTCCCCGGTTGGACCGTCCACCAGCGACATCACCACCGGTGGGTCACACAGACAGATCTCCTAACGGGAGCATGGTACACGTGGTTAACGTTAGCACTCTTTACTTTTACACTCCTATCTTCGTTCTGCTTTCACCCTCTTCAGTTTGACAAGTAATTAGACTCTTAGCATTGTTTTTTAGCCCCTAGTACCATTTGGGTATTGAATACAGTGTACATGCTTGATTCATATACTGCTTTTTCCAGCTTCTCTTTGCTCATGTGGACTTTGATTTACCCGTATGTACTGAAACTCCTCCACTGGAGAATCCGCTCCTGTAGCGACGGCGCTGAAACGCGGATGCTTCCTGGTGATGAGGAGGAGTTTGTTCCTGATGGCTGCTACTATCCTCAGCTCTGAGCCATGGTGGGTGTTAATAGAGTACAAATGGCAACCTAGGACAAAGCGGATGAGAGGGGAGGCTGACAAAGAGATGGAAACTATAATGGATGTTTGCTGCTGCAGGTGCCGTTCCCTGGCATCGTCCCGCAGATCAATGCATGCCGCTCAGACAGCTGGCATGACACCAGTGGATACAACACTGTGTGTGTATTTGTGTGTATACTGTAAAAAGGAGATTCATTAAGGTTGCACTTCAGAATTGATTAGATACTTGTTAACCTTGTAAACAGCCTCGTAAACATATTCAGATAATCCTTCAACAGGTCAGAAATGTAGATGTTTACTTTTTTAGGAACATTTGTACATTTTTCAATACAGATGTACAATATTTACAGCTCAAAGACATTATTTATGTTTGTAAGCCAAAAGCTCAGGTTTCAATCTGCTTGAAAAGCTTGTTTTCCAAGTTTTTCTACTTGGGTTGAGCTGTAGTCAGCTTGGCATAGATTTCTTCATATGGCCATCTCAGGCCAGCACTGTGGCTATGCCTAATATGATGAAGCACAGGCCTGTTCCAGAAAACAGTTTGCTAACCCTGAGATGAGGATTCCTTAATCCCTGGACTATTCACAGACTCTGCTCGCTGGCAGGTTTTCTCTCTGACTCCTCCCCTAATGTTGTGCCTAAAGTAGCTGACTGAATCTCTCTTTCATTCCCACATTCATGCAAGTGATAGCAAAGCAACCGAATGTGTTAATTTTCATAAGTTTATGTCTTTACAGAGGTTAACTGGATTACTTTTTTTTAATTCAAGCTGTGCTGGTTGCTTAAGCCACCACATTCTTTTACATTTATGGGGTGACTGTGGCTCTGGAGCTACAATGGGTGCACCCATGGGAGTGTGATAGTTACAAGAATACCAGGCTGTGTGAATGCATGTGTGAATGGGTGAATGAGTCTTGTACTAAAAAGCATTTTGAGAGATCAGATGGAGTAGAAATATTGGTATTTAAGCATGATGAGGACGAGTTGGCAACACCCGCCAGAGGCCAGTGGAGAAGTAGGTTCTCAAGTAGAAAACGTTTTTTTATCTCCTGTTTATACCAACAGGAGGATGGAGAAATGCTATCAGTCGATCCAATCTGTCTTAAAATAGGTTTTAAGGTTAATCTGAATGTATGAGGGTTAGGGTTAGGCTTATTCATCATCAAATTAGCTCTTTTCCACAGTATGTCTTTTTTCCTGTCTCCCCCCCTCACTCCCAACTGAACCCGGTTCTGCCGGAGGTTTCTTCCTGTTAAAAGGAAGTTTTTCCTTCCCACTGTTGCCGAGTGCTTGCTTATAGTGGTTTGCCTGATTATTGGGGTTTTTCTATGTTATTTTAGCGTCTTGACCTTACAATTTAAAGTGCCTTATGGTGTAATAGACACACTGGTCCACCACATGCTTAAGTTGCATTACCAGCAGGGGGAGATAATATTTAAAGCCAATAAGTCGCGAATGACCAAGGAATGTATGAAGTACATTTCAGGCTCCTTCTATGCCAGAAACAAATAATCTAGGTAGCTGATATGTATCAACGTGTAAATGTCTTGTAAATGTCTCTTTAAATGGTTTTACATTCACTTTGGCTTGAAATAAAATATCTCCCTCTGCTAGTACCGCAGCTTACAGCAACTTCAGCATGCATGTCCATTTCACACTTACGAGAGGCAAAGTGTGACATCCATGCAGTGGACCAGTGTGTTTTTGCCGTGATACTGGGTTGTGCACTGCTAAAATCAACTCGATTTCTTCTAAACTTCTAAATTCCCTTTGCTTTCCACCCTTGATCTGCTGTTGAAGGATGCTGACGAAAAGCGCAATCTTGTAGTCTCATATTAGCCTCAAATAAACTTTTGCTCTAGCTTCCTCTAGGAGGAGATAGCTCAGTAGGTAGAGTGCTTGCCTCATGCTCGGAAGGTCAGGGGTTCGAATCCACTGATTCAGGTACCCCTGAGCAAGGTACCGTCTCTACACTGCTCCCAGGGTGCCGGATTGATGGCAGTCCACTGAGTGAATGGGTCAAATGCAGAGAAGTAATTTCCCCCTGTGGGACAATTAAGGGATTCTTCTTTTCTTTTGGAACATAATTTTCCAATTTAAGGTATTAACAGGGGCAAATATTTATCACATGTGTTTTGATGGGGATGGATGATGCTTATCTATACCTGATGCTTATACTTTAGTCAAATTCAAGCTGATTTTTCTATCTTGCATAAGTGTATTTACATTTTTCACTGTGAGGATTAGTTTGCATTATGTGCAACAGTGTGCATATTCTTGCAGATCTTGTGCATTACCTTTCGTTTTCTCCAGTTTGTTTTCCCGGCTGTCGCACTTGCCCCTGATGAGTTGCCTCTCCTCCAGGCCTTTCTTGATTGTGGTGAGTCTGAACACATAAAGCCGAGCATCCTTTCCTGGAAACAAAACATGAGGCGCTTCTGTTTTTTCTGCACAAAGGCTACCCTCAATTTGCTTGCTTTTATTTAGCATCCTCCCACGGCCAGACAATGCCGTGGTATTGCCGGAGGATTACTAGAAGGCTTCTTTAAGCTGGCGCTCTCGCAGAAGCTTCATCAAAGCCCACACACAGTCATGACAAATGCCTGCCATCGCATAACGACTATCAAACCTGGACGAACCCTATTTGCTAATCATCTGCAGAGCCACAATTTACATTGTTTCACAGTTTAAGCAAACATCAGACAAGTCCAACAGCAGTTTGTTGGTACACAGCCACTTCTTGGTTGAACTACGTGTGTGTTTTTTAAATCTTAGTCACACTCTGTGTTTAATTTTATCTCTCTGCCTGTCTGGATATCAGTACTTTATAACCCACTGCACTCTCACAGTCTATGTGATTCTTCAGACAAACAGACGCTCTTTTGTATACATATGCACACAGAACCCCTTTGGGGACTGGTTCTGTGTAGGTCAGTTTCCTTAGATCTCGGCAATGGATCGATGTGTTCACCGGACCAGCGGAGGTGGAAAGGGCGAGCGTGTACACACTAACGCACACAGGAGAAGACAGATAAAATTTGAGGCGAAGAAAAATAAAAAAAATAAAGACAATCTGCTGCAAATAGTGCTGTAAGTCAAAAAGAGGATTTCAAAGGATGACAGGAGATCTCTGATGTGCGGGGAGGCAGTGCTTAGCAGCACCCTCCTGGTGGCCTAAGCCTACCTTTGTCAGTGCGGATGATAAGCAGGTCCTGAGGCTCGAGAACGTGCATCTGCTTCACCACCATGGTTCTGTCAAACACGTGCACTGGGGGAAGGGTCTGTGGCTCTGAAAGACAAGATACAAATCACATGATTAAAGAAAGATTCAAAATTAAAAAGAAAAATCCCCATCCCCATAGGGAAGAAAGAGTCCATAAATAAGAAAATATTGATTGTGTCACTCACCAGTGCCTAACCCTGCTGGATCAGGGCCTGAAACAGGGACAACATCATTACCATCATCATGTTAGCTGCTGCTCTCGACATTCTGCTGAGTATTGAACAATTATGCATGGGTGCTTTAATTTAGATGGCACAGGGCGCATTGATTAGAGTGACCTCACCATCAAGCAGCATGACCCCTGCTGCGTCTGTGGCAACCAGCACCGACTGACCCCAGGAGTCAGCGCACACGATATCGTAGGGGAACGTGCTGCAGAACAACTGGGACTCCCACGGCTGGAACACACATATTGACACAGCGCACA
>VOQK01020866.1:1603-11920 GCA_015052645.1 Benitochromis conjunctus
GGCAACAAATACAATGTGGGCATAGGACTACTGATTACATAGTGGGCTAATTCAAATCCCAGGATCTGATGTTTAACAGCTGCAGTGACGTCAGCTTGGAAAAATGATCATCTTTGTGAAGCTCGAGCAAAATCCAATATGCTACAAAATTTAGAGACTTCATGTGACCCGTTTCTGTTCAGTCAGGTATGCCACTGTATGTGCTGAGCTTTGAGTAGGGGATGAGGTACAGGTCCGAGGAAGGCAACACAAACTAGTTAAAAAGGACACTGCAAGGTTTATGGCACGAATAACAGCACTGAGGGTAGTGGGTGCATAGTGGGAGTCACAGCTAAACCAATCACACAGCTTTGTACCATCTGCAAGGGCGTTAGCAAAGGACACTTGATCAAAAATTTTCCCAGTTTCTATTATGAGCACAAAGAGAGCAAAACTAACACATGGCAACCCCCCTCCAAAGACGGGTACCCCTCACTCGTCTGCAGAAAGCTCATTAAAGTGAAGCTGTTCTCAGTCATAAACATCCCTTCTCCATGCTCCGTGCAACTTGTGCTTGAAATCACTGCTTCAAATTACAAACGGCTTCAAGCATCACAGTTCAGAGCACACGAGTGAGTAAGGAAACACAGAGCGTGATAATCCTGTCTACCTCTCCCTCCCTGGGTCAGACTGAAAACGAAGCCAGCAGAAAGTGAGTGCGATAAGTTTTGCACTGACGGTAAGAAGAAAAAGACTAGTGTGTTACAGAGAGCAGGAAAACGAGCAAATGCCGAACAGAAAAATGAAGTGTGGCACGTCTACGTATGCGGGAGCGACATTAAACACTGCGCGTCAGGAACTGCAGCAGTAGTTAGTCCTTTTTTTGTTTTTCTTCTTCTTTCCTTTTTTGCATTGGAGCACACGCTGACTCTTTTTAAGACACAACACACATGCAGCTACTCATACAACCCCTGGATTCCCACAGATTAGACTTTTCCAAATCATAATCTCATACTCTCGTATACACGTATGCACACACACTTTTCCTCACACACAGACATAAAAAGCTGTCCTCATTCTTGGGTGTCCTCAGTGCGCCACTTGAGGAAATCTTCTTTCCGGGCGTCCGGTTTGATCTGGTTTCTCATGCCACCCAGCAGATTGGAGGTGGCTTCAGAGGCCACTATTAAAGGTCGGACTACAGTGGGTGGGATCTGCCGCAGGACGCCACCCACGGCTCCTGGGAGACCCTTCTGTTCGTGGCCGCGGGATGCTACATCGCACAATGTTTGGGCCGTGTCAATCACTCCCTGGAGAGCAAAGAGAGCAGACAGTTTAGTCTTAATATTTAGAGTTTCAGCCCCCTTTGCATTCATGCATGCATCTTTATTTGTGAGAAACCCAGTCATGCCCAGAGGTTGAAATACACACATCACGGGTGTGAATGTCATGATAATTTTGCTCTTTCAATTATTTTCTATTAGTTTATATTTTGGATTTTTTTCTAATCCACACAGGATCAAATGTTTACATAAACTCACTTAAATCCTTTAATAAGTGGTGCTGAAGGTTCTACAAGGCCTTTCAACTTCTAGTTAACCTCTTCTACCAACACAGATGTAGCTGCAGAAATTTTCTTTTCCTCCTCAGCCCTGGTTAACCTCGACCTCTAACCCTCAAACTCTTTCTCCATTTTAAGAGCGCCTATTCAGGGACGCACCTCTCTGACGGTGTCGTAGGCCTTGGCCACTCCTTCCCTAAGGTCTGCAGGCTGGGCGACTCTCCGAGGTCGACTAGAGGTGGCCCGGCCCTCGGTGATGGCGTAGCGATTCAGAGGAGGTGTTGGAGACAAGATGTCATACACGGTCTCTGCTGTAGCCTGTCAGAGGTACACCAGAAGAGTTATTGGCATATTGGGATTTTGTGTGCTTTACCTTCAGGGTTTTAGCTTCTGTATAACTAAGAGTCATGAACTGCACTCAGAGTACCTGGATAGCCTGCACCAGCCTGTTGCTAAGCTCCAGAGCAGCGGATGCTGTGGAGGTGCCAAAGGATGCTGCCCCCCTCTGGAGACCTCGAATGATGCGACCATCCCTCCTGTACTGCTCTATAGGCAGCCAGAACAGATCCCTCACTCCGTGGACTGGACAGGATTAAGGAGAGAGGAAGTATGAACCACAATGCAAGCAGCAATGCAGAGCAGCTGTAAAAATGTTTGGAGCAGACAAAAGCAACTTACACAGCTGGACGACTGAGTGCATGGGCCCGACACCTCCCAGGATGCCGGGCAGCTGATTCTTCCTGATGTCCGTCAGCCATTCTGTGACGGCGTACTGAATCACTTTGTCGACCCCAAGGAGACTGGAACATGCAGAAAGTCAAACTACTAACAGCAAACTTAGGGCAAATTACTAATAAAATAACAGAAATGTTTGCTTTGGGTGAGTGTTGTGGGGGATTTTTTTGTTTGTTTGTTTTTTTTTTACCCGTGTCTGCAGCAGAGCCTCTTCAGTTTCAGCTCGGAGCAGTTTAATTGGGCCAGACCAATCAGAATCCCTGCAAACGTCCCCTGAAGAACAACAAGTGTGAAAACCTATCATTTAAACTCTTCAGCTTTTTGTTTGAATCAGTAGACAGGATCTCTGAATGATCGCTCACTTGTTCAATGACGACATGCTTGCCATGATAGTCGAGCCAGATAGGCACTTCAGATGTGAAACGAAACTCCCTGAAAAGTACACAGACAAGGACCAGGGAACTTTATTAATCATTTAAACTTTTAGTCTTTGAGTTACTCTACTTTATTTAAGCTATTTATTCAGAGGTGGTTTTTCTTTTTGGCTTCTGTAACATAGGAATTTGCTAACTAGTAAAGCATGTCTTATATCATCTTTACAGTATTCTGTACTCTCTTTTTTAGCCTCTTTCTCTGGATTTCTCACGATCCTCTCAGTCACTACACACCGAAAGTAGATCGGCTGGTCGGAGGAGGAGCTGGAGCCGGCAGAAGAAGAGCTCTGCTCACTGTAGGTAGTTTCCACAGAAGCTGTGAGGTCAGGTCCAAGACTACCAGCAGCAGCAGCCATCTCTAGATCCTCAGACGCCTTCTGGGAGAAATCTGCCTTCACTGAAAACAGAGAAATTACAACAGGTCACAAATCTAGCATGCAAAAAATTCACCTCAGTTATCATTTAAACATACTCCGTAGCTAATTAAAATTCATTGTGCCACAACGATGTACAAAACCCCCCCACTACAACTCCATAAAAACCAGTGTGGCAGATCTATCATCAAAGAACCGAATGATAAAAAAAGACCTGACAGAGCTCACCTTCAGCTGCAGGATCCACAGGCAGGTAAGGATTAACAGAGGAAGCTAGATTACTAAAAAAGTCCTTCAGGAAAAACAGTGCGTCCTACACAAGAAACAGAGAAAAATAAGAAAAGATGTGAAGACTTTACGGGAGCAGCACAAACGGCAGAATGAATGGCGCTACAAAGAAACATCTGTGGAGTGTGAAACGGCTCATTTATGACAATCAAACACAGATTTAATACATCTGTACTCAAAACAATTTCTGCAGTAAGACTTATTTTTGTGCTACCACCTCATGGGCGAGGTTCAAGAGCAGCTCTCGGTATTCAGTCCCAAAAGTTACCTGGTCAATGTTAAGTCTCAGAGGCAGCAGGCTGACCCGGAGACAGCACTCTGGCCCCCCGAGGCCAGACTCAGGACACACCTGCAGGGCCTTCACAGTCAACTACAAAAATGACACACACCACATGAGTACTATGATGCAAAGTCTGTTTAGCATGTTCCTAACCGCTTTAAAGCTATGCTAAATAGCAAGTGCACAAAGCAAGTAAATATTTACAACATCAGAATGGTTTGATTCCAAGTCAGATGCTGTGCATGACAGAAAATTCAGTTTCTAATCAAAGACCCTGCGTCTCACCATGTTGGAGTGGGCTCGGCGGGGCATGCTCTCACTGGTGTAGAGGTAGAGGAATTTGTTGATTTGTGAGGAAGCCAGTCGGTCTCGAACTTCCAGCTCCTGGACGATGAACACCTGCCTGGAGAGCGGCTGCTCACCACCGGGACCGACCCCGACGGCAGCTGCTGCTGACCCCTCCCCGTCCTGCCCCGCTACTGAGTAGGACTCATGCTGGAACGACACCTGGAGGACAAAACAGGAGACACATGTTGAGACAGAGGTACAGTGATGTCTGGCTGTATGTCAATATGCATTTAAAAACAACTTACATTTTCAAACCAGTGATATCAATACAATAGTGTACCTTTGTGAGCTGTATCTCCATCAGCAGGCTATGCTGACGGCCGATGCCGCCAGCCGAGCGCCAGGAGTTCTGCGGTCGAGAGGAGGGGGCGCAGCGAGAAGGTGACCCACGGACGCCGGCGGGGACTGAACGACCTCTGCAGAGAGATACACCCACACACACGGGAGGACAAAGAAACTATAAACCTGACAAACTATGTACACAAAAGGTTCAAAAAGCTTGTATGGACTGGGCTGACCACTCAGCGTGCTTGTGTTTCAGTTATTTAATATTTATATAATTAATTATATGATAACCTGGGTATCTGTGCGTGAAAGAATCCATGTGCATCATTACCTGTTCACATTCTGAGCATGCAGAGACATGGGCTTGCCGCCAAAGTCCTTTCCCCCATAAAGGTGCCAGACCACAGAGATTTCCCGTAAAACCACCCTACTCTGAGGCACAGGGAAGCGACTCGGGGCTCGGAGCAGGTCTGAGCTGCCCCGAGGCCGGGAAAAATGGCTGTCCTTCACTCTAATGGGCCCCTCGCACAGCACCGTCACCGTGGGCTCCCCATCCCTGGGCTGTAATAAACACACATGTAGAGATTTTGTGAGTGAGCGCAGAGTCTGAAATGGGTTCATGAATGAGAGGTGACAGGGAAGCGAAAGCTAAGAGGGGACCCTTACAGGGATGCCCATGCCAGGAGCCTCCAGGATGCAGAAGTCATCATTATCGGTGGAGCCCTCGGAGCCTTCCTCTGACATCATATCTGCCTGTGCCTCTGTCACCGTGGCAACCAGCCCGTCAAGCTCTCCCTGAAGGACAGAGGGGCCATGCTTTGAGGCTTCATCGGGGAACAGGTAGACGGAGACAGGGGAGCTTCTCGGCATTGAAGGTGAACCTGGATGCAAGCAAACAGAGTGACATGCAAATATTTAGCAAACTCTACACAGACCATAATACCTCTTGTTATACACAGCATGCCACTACTACATATTTTGGGGGTTTTCAGACACTCAAACAATATCATTAAAAAACCCACTGATTTAAAGTTATAAAAGGCACTAAAAGTTTTTAATCTACATCTTTCTAATACTGGGCTGACTTCTACAAATGTTTGTAGAGAAACCTCCTGTGTTTAAAGTGAAGCATGTCTACACACATGTGAACAGGTCACTGGATAATTTTACAAAACCATAGGCTGTCAGGATGATCCCAGGGGTTATAAAAAGGCCAACTCTGCAGTACCTGGTTCTAAACTTTCTTCTCTGTGGCTCTTCTCTGTGTCGATTAAGGCGTCAGCCAGGTCGTACTGGTTGATTTCGGCGGTTTCAGCGGGAGGACAGGGCAGCATAGACGCTGGACTTTCCGATAGCTAATAAAACAGAACAACATTGGTACTTTGGACCATTTTATCACATCTTTAAACCACTTTAAGTAAATATTATACACTCCACAAGCCTTACTGGTAATTTCTGTCCAGCGATTTCAGTGGGCGAGGTGTGCCGTGGCGGCGGGTGCAGGTCGCCCTGAGAGACCAGGTACTGCAGCAGATTGACGAGGGCAGCACAGGAATCTGCACAGGTGTGGAGGTGGACTACATTGTTGGAACAACGGAGCTCAAAGAGCGGCTGTGACTGCAGAACAAAGAGAGGACAATGGCAGTGGGGACACGGGAGGGAGGATGATAGGAGAGATGAGAGAATCTTAAAGCTGCGACATTTCCACCAAAACGATACAACATTTGTTAACAATGTTAACAAAACGTGTAATGGTATGGCAAATGCATATATTTGAATGCATTAGGAATAGTTTGGGTTTTTATCCCACATTTACATTCACATATTAATGTTGTACATATCTACTTTTGTGTATCTCATTTTAAATGTATAGTAAGTTAAAAAAAAAAAAAGAATCTCTTTTATTTCCTTTCTTGTATTATGACATATTTTCCACTTTACCTTTTCTCAAATACATCCTCCATATCCCCATCCTCTATTTTACTTTACTGGGTGTTTTCCTATAAATTAATCTACTAATTCTATTATTTAAATTAGGGGGATTTAGTTTTTGTTTTTTTCTACCCTTCTGATATTTTCTTCAGTGCGTAAATAATTCTCAATTAAAACTAATGGGAGTTTTCTTCCCCAATATAATTCATTGTGCCTTTAAATATTCTACAAACTTACATTTTTGGCTAGAAGTTTCTATTTAAAAATATATACTGTATGTAATTTCTCCAGCACAGAAAACCTAAACTTGGACTGGTATTGTATATAGCTTTTCTATTCTAGTTGAGCACTCAATGCACATTCTTACTACAAGCCCCATTCACACACACACATTCATACAAGGGCTTTTAAACCGATCAGTCACACACGCGCACACACCTGGATGCCCGAGGACGTTTCACGCAGACTAAAGAAACGAGGATCAAGCCACCGACCTTCTGATTGGTAGATGGCCTGGTCTACCACTTGAGCCACAGCTGCTGCTGTTGAGGCTGTTTGTTTATTACGGCTGCATTATTATACATTGTTGATGCCTTGTTTATCTGAATATTTAACTTGCTTGTATTGACTTTTAGCCATCTTGTCTTTTCTTTTTCTTTCGTTTGTTTGTCTGTATTGCCTGGTGATCTATAAAACCTTACTAAAAAGGAAAATAAATAAATAAATAAATAACAGCGCAAATGCACCCAAATAAAGACTGAAAATAGACATTTAGAGCATTTTTAAAAATTGATTTTAAACAGACATTTTTCATATTATACCCTGAATATGTCCTCACTGACCTGGTCATAGGACAGCTGCATCAGTGAGGAGGGACGTCCTGTTTACTGTGGCTGGTTTTGGTTTCCTGCCCAGCTGAAAGTGATTCTCGTGCTAAATTGCTACCTGGGGCTTTTTATTGTATTTAAACTTCATTATAACAAACAAAATATTTATAAACACGTAAGCCTGTGCTTGTTAGTGGTTTGTGAAGATAATTGCACTAAATTGTAATGTTTTGTTTATGCTCACATATTTTGCTGGCAGCAGTAATCTTTTTCTCTTTTTTTTTTTTCTTGCTGTGGTTCATGGCTGCTGAGGGTGAAGGAGACAAAGGTAAGTAAACAGATGGTGAGCACTCACCAGCTTTCCTGTATCACTGCCTTTCCATGTGGTGATGGCGAGCTCCAGCAGGTCAATGTCCAGAACACACACGTAGTCTGTGTGACACAAACACGTGGTGGTTTTATTACACATTTTTCAACATTTCAACACGCACACGCACACGCACACACGTTCAAAATAACTCTTGATTTATCTTATACTGAGCCTCGGGATAGAAACAAACCATTTTAGCCCCCTTTTTCACCCTTTAAGACGACTTTCTTCTGATTGGCTCTACCTGGTAAACTACCTGGTGGCTGTAGCTCAGGTAGTAGAGCGGGTCACCTCCTCACCGGAAGGTCGGTGGTTTGATCCCAGGCTCCTCCAGTCTACATGCCAAATATGGGCAAGATAGTAACCCCATGTTTGCCTACTGGTGATGGTCAGAGGGCCTGGTGGCAGCCTCGCCTCTGTCAGTGCGCCCCAGGGCAGCTGTGGCTACAATGTAGCTTGCCATCACCAGTGTGTGAATGGGTGAATGACTGATTGTAGTGTAAAGCGCTTTGGGGTAAAGCGCTATACAAATGCAGACCATTTACCATTTAAACAGTATTGGAATTTCTTTCATTTGAATAGAATAGAAGAGAATAATCCTTTAATTGTCCCCCAGGGGGAAATTTGGTTGTAATTTGTGTATTAGTAATGGTGTTAGTCACTGGTTTAGCATGTCTGCCTCAAACCCTATTCATGCAGTTAAACAGATGGTGTCTGGGAAATGGGGACATTCACACAGGAAGCCTGGGGCCAGTATTGGAAGACTCCACAGGTAGCAGAGTCTTGTGTTTCTCTTTGAGAGTGGGGAAGAGACAAGAGGTAACAAGGGAGTGTGAACTCTTTCTTTGGGGAAGTCCAAAGGTGTTAAAACATCTGTGTATTGCCTTTTGTTTAGTAGACAGTACTTAAACCCAGGACTGAGAGGGGGTGCGGGAGAGTCTGCTAGTCATGTGCCCCGCGATGGCTGCTCTCTCACCAAGCTTGGTTTTGTTCTGTTTCATTAAAGGATGTTAGCTACCGCTCACCGTCGTCTGCAGGCTTTATTAAAATGAAAACTTCCACAACAACAGAAGTTTTACAAACTGAGGGTATTACCTCCCTTTGACGTCATACAGAGCTCACATACTTTTTTGTGATCCACCACTTTAAAGGCAAAAACAAACAGCTCCAAAAGGCGTGTGAGGTATCTTACCTCTCCTCAAGTCCACGGTTTCAGTCTCACATTTGTCAGAGAGGTAGAGAGCAGAATCATCCAGGATGAATCTGACCACAGCATAACAAACATGAGCAAAGATCTCACAACGATTCACCGACAGTGTGACAAAAACTGACAGCAATGTTTCAAATATGAACTGTGTTGATTATTGTTTTAATGGACAATCTTTATGTCGAGTACCTGAGGTGGAAGGTGGCAGTGTCGACAATGATATTACTGGACAGAGAGAAGGACTCCGCTGTGAATAACACTCGCAGGGGCAGATACAGCGGTCTGAGAAACAAGATATGAAACAAGGGTGTAAAAAGAGAGAAAAAAAAAAATCCATGCCCACATTATTTTAAAAACCTCTCTTTTGGATGTATACCTATAGTCAACAGCACAGGTAGCGAGGTGCGTGTGGAGGACAGTGATGACGGCCGGCGCAGTGTATCCCAGAATAGGATCGTCGATGACATCCAGGAAGTCGACCAGCTGGAACAGTTTGCAGGTCATGAAGTAAATTTAGACTTTATCCACTTTATTTGACTTCTTTGTGTAAAGAGCACTTTTTATTTTTCTCTTCAGTCCAAACAGTTTAACTACCGGTTTAATTACCACATTTACACGTTCTGCAGGATGAAGATCATTATAGTTATGTAATTTGCCATCTTAAATCATTTTTTTTTTCTGTCTACAGTGTAACAACATATACTTATTTATTATTTCTGGGAGCAAGGAGTTGTTTTTGGCAGAGCGGGTAATAGACTAATAGCAGCTGCCAGCACACTCGCAGCTGTGTTCAGCTGTCTGGATTTTTTTTATTCATTTCCTGTACAGAAACATTTTTAGTGCAACTAATCTGACCTGTATAATCAATCTGTGAGGTCCAAGTATTTTATTTTTTTCTTCCCCCCACACATCTCTTCTAAACCACATCTACATCAGTGATTACATCACTTTCTATATCACCTGCAACCTCCCTGATGCAGTAATTTAAATGTTTTGTTTTAACGTATAATTGTGAATTATATGTTGACTGCACAATATAGTGGCTATAAAATAATAACACCATCAGGTTTTAGACTGATGGTGCAGAAAATGAAGAAAATGAGGGCTTAACTGTGCTTCCAAAACTAGACTAAGACAGAGCCTGTGTTTTCCTGGTAGCTATTTTTCAGCCATTTTCACCCAGATAAGAGAAATGGTGGATGGTGGAAGAACCAGTGGAAACTCCACACAGCAAAAGAAGCGCCCTGTTGTTGTAAGAGCCAATGAAAGCAAAGAGGGAGAGTGATAAAACTCTTTCACTCGATGGAAGGAGCTCTGGGACTATAGCGGGGTCTAAACCGACATTCAGCTGGCATTATTTCTACTCAAGAAAGAAAAACTTGCAGTCTGAGCAGGGGATGTTTTTAGAACTGAAAGCAGTCATTTCTTTATAATAGTGCCCCAGAGGGAGGAGGGCAGGATAAAAGTTGTTTACTCCAAGTACTTGGAAAAATGGCTCACTATAAAAAATAAATACAATAATAATGTGTTAGTCTAGTTTCTATTCAGTGCCAGTTCATGTCTGAACTGGCATCGTAAGTCAGAATCAGAATGACTTTATTTATCCCCGAGGGGCAATTAGGATACAGTCTGAGCAGCATGGCGTTAAAGATAAGGACAGGGCATAAACAGACAGTAAGAATGAAATAATAAATAAA
>VOQK01020882.1:9533-22479 GCA_015052645.1 Benitochromis conjunctus
GGTAAAATAAAAAAAGGTTAAAAAAAAAAAAAAAAAAGCCTTATTTTAACAAGTAATGGCTACTGATTAATCTGTGGGTTAATTTATTTATAGTGCTGTCCAAAAGTGTTGAGCCACCCCACGTTTCTTTATATTTTGCTTCCATGGAGCCAGACGTTGAATTTTTTAATGAGTTCTTGAGCAACAGTTCTTTTGTCTTCCTGAAAGTCTTTCAAAGGTTTTATTTGGGTATTGGATTCTTCTTCACTAATTTCTGTCTGTCTACTGTTCACTGAAGCCTCATCAGAAATGGTCTCAGTGGAAGGGTGGCTATCAAGAAGCCAATCTTAAGGTAGAGAAACAGGGAGGAAAGGCCAAGTTACACAGGTTTTTATTCAAATCGTTGTGTTTTGGGGCCGTTTTATAGCCAGTGGAGTTAAGATTCTAGTCAAAATTGATGGTATTATGAATGTACAGAAGTATCATCAGACAGTTCCATCAGCTTTTTTTTAGCACGACATTGACCCCAAACACTGCCAAAGAACAAAAGGCATCCAACATCCAAAGAACATCTATCAAGAAGTCTGGAGAACTTTTCCTGAAGACTAAAGAAATGACAAGAAAGCTGGTCACCAAATATTGACTTTCAAGCTTGTTAGAACTGTACAAACTCCTTTTCTGCCTTATAAACTGTATTTTAATGTAGGCTTACAAATGTTTCACCAAAATGCTGCACATATTTCCCATTTTCAAACAAAAAATGAAGAAATGTGGGGTGGCTTAAAACTTTTGCTCAGAACCTCTGAATGTAAAAATGTAAGATACAAACGATTTGAACCTCAATATCACTTTCTTGAATCTCCCTCCCACCTGTCATTAACTTTATAACATCCACTTTCCACGAGTAAGACACATCAAATTTAACAGATGCTTCTTCTTCTTATTGTTGTTATTATTATTATTACTGGAGCCTTGTGGTGGCATTAAATGTATGCAGAAATGTTTGAAATGATAGTTTCAAAAATGTTCTAAATGAGCATTTTCTAGTGTCACACACTTTGTTGTACATACTGATATGAATAATTTATTAATTCACATTGTACAGCCCACACTTAACTGTCCATTCCACTCCACCAATTTAAAAACAACCATTCAGCTAAAAAACCTTCACCTGTGGAAAAAAAATAAATCCATCACACAATCTCACAGTCTCTTTACACTTTCAGTGGCACAGAATTGCTCTCAAAGTGATTTATCAATATATATTTTTATCTAGTCTTATTTGTAGTTTTGGTCTTCGTTCTCTTGTTGGCAGAAGAACATCCAACCACCAACCCGCCATCTGTCCCCGCTGCTAAATACAGGTTCAGTAGAAAATGTTGGCCAAAATTTGCTCCTGTCCCAGAACTGGACCAACTTAATGTCCTTCTGCTCAGGAACCTCCAGGGTCCTCCAATCACTCATCTCAGCCCCCAGAGAGTTCCCGTGCTACAAAGAGCAGATGAATCCTGCTTCTTTAAAGACTTCACCGGGCTCGATTTTCAGTGGAAGGCATAGAGCAGGAGGAGAATGGTGCAAACGCCAATCACCGCGCCAAGGATCAGAGAGTCCCTCCTCTTTCGCAGGTTGATTCGCTGGATGAGGTTGTTGATAGCTGGGAAACGGTCTGGAAGAGTGTAAATTAAGGAAAAATACACAAATACAGGCTACAGTAACCCCAGTAAAACTACTGCTGGCTACATTTCTATAAATTCTAATAAGAAAAAACATTTCCTATTAAATATATGAGCACTGATTTTTGAATGTCCTGTACTGATTTCATACTAGAAATCCTTTAAAGATAACGGAGTGCTTTCTTCCTTTTGGTTCCCTACACACAACACTGCACATGTGCAGCATGAAGGATACTGGCCAGAGTATTGACCTTGCTCTGTATGGATTTCAGCATGCCCCGTTGGAAGGTTATGTTCTCCTTGGTTGCCATAGCAATGCTGAAGAAAAAGAAAGATGAAGCAAGAGAGATGAGTGGAGAAAAGTGACAATGCTTCACATCTTTGCATGTCTTTTATTAGTAATGTAAAAGTAGCTATGACTGTAGGTGAGTTGGAAAATATAATTTAATATCTTTTCCTTCTTACTTCGGCGGTCTCCACCTAACTTCGTGGTGCTGGAAACACCCGTGTCACTCAGTACTGTTTTTCTTTTTCTTTTTTTTACCAAAAATACAGAAAAGGATTTAAAGGGTAAAATCTAAAATTTCTGCCAATTAAAACACTGCTAATTGTTGCATCATGTTACACTGAACACCATAGGATTTACCTATAATCTATTCCTCCCTCCTACATGCAGTATCTTTATGAGATAGCTAGGCATTTATAAGGGCCGTACAGAAGTGCTGTGGTGTTGTGCCTTTTGTTCTCAAACTTGGACCTCGGGAATCTTCAGAGCAGCAAAGTGTAGCTGAGCAGTTGGCAGGAAAAGTTTCAGGTTCTATGTTACACAAAATAATCAATACAAGCTACAGAGCCCACCTTCAAGCAATTTGTTCAACCTTTAGTTGTAAGAAATAATCCCCAATAATCATTCATTTCTCTTACAGAAACCTCTCCACAGCAGTACTAAAAAGATCCACAAACAGGTTCTATAAACAATAACTGATGGCTAGATGCCAGCAGCGGTGGCTGTGAGTGGTACTGGTTTGCCGATGCAACTAGAGAAATTACTTTAAAAAGACATGGCATGCTGAGAAGCATAATTTTACAGCCTCCCTGGGTTGTCCATTTCAATTCATTTAACCCACTTGGTTGAAACAAAGTAGTGCTCTGTTTAAAGATGATGTGACATCAGCCAATTATAAAAGCTTTTAGACCCGTTCACACACCTCATATATGACATAATGAATAATATACTATTTGAACATATGTCATTATGTCAATTAGAAAAGAAAATACTGATTGAAGCAAAAAAAATGTTCGATTATTCTAACTTTTCACTACATGTAGGATTATGCTAGTATTCAGACTGGTGACAAACAGAACTAGTCACAGAGGACCAACTCCTCCCATCTCAGAGCAAAAAGAGCCCCAGAGGAGGCCGGTCAAAACAAAGTAAATGAAATCACCAGTTGTTTACTCTTTTGGCTGGTAAAGATGATGAGCTTCAGGGCTGGTGTGCATGTGCATGTATTTCGACTGAGCACTGAGAAACTATGACCACCGCGTTCGTTTAAGTGTGTTGAGAGTGTGATGTGTGAGCACGAGTGGGCGGGGTCGTGGCATCTCCTGTGTTTTGGAGGTTGCTGAGGGGACAGTCTGCAGTCTTGGCCTGGAGCTGTGTTTTGGGGATCATGTTCTCCTCAGTCAGGAAGAACCACTTTGCTGATACCAGCAACCTCGACTAGTCAGTGTTAACCGGCTCATGAGAATCAGAGCTGAAGGACAGAGTGCTCTCTGTAATCAGTCAGTTTTTGCTTTTTGGTGACCTAAATGAGGAACGCTAAGCTGTCCAGCAAACTGTTGAATAAAACCCAAAATCACAAATTATGACAGTGCCTCTAGATGCTTTACAATATGTGCAGCACACAACGCCTCTTCTCCTTGGACTGAAACCATTAAGATTAAACTAACTACATCTAGAAAACTTTTTAAAAAGATGGACCATAAACTACAGTTCATTATATTTAAGATGATAACGTGTTTTTACAATATCCGTCATACCTGAGACAATTCAAATTTTCATCCCCATTTTTTTAACCTATAACCAG
The DNA here is from genome assembly GCA_015052645.1 of Benitochromis conjunctus. Classification (NCBI taxonomy): domain Eukaryota; kingdom Metazoa; phylum Chordata; class Actinopteri; order Cichliformes; family Cichlidae; genus Benitochromis; species Benitochromis conjunctus. The sequence continues at coordinate 13,276 of VOQK01020882.1, forward strand.
AAACCAGAACAATCTCATCTTAAGAGACTGAAATTATACTGAAAAGACCCTGCCACATTATAGAGGGCAAAACAATGCAAAGCAACAATGCTCTGTGAGCACATACTTGGCAACAATAAACAAGAAGAAATCCCTGTTAGAACCAGACTCCGATGAATAAGGGAAAGAAGGGCTTACCTTATTGTGTCATCCATCAGTCGGTCTGAGCTATAGACAGTGAGAAGGAGAGAAAAACGCATGGGAAGGGTACTGGTTAGATATTGACACAAGCACTACAGAATAAACAAGTAATGGTAATAAACATAAAAGCTACTTCCAGCTGCTCCCTTGTCACAAAGGGTCACCCCAGTGGGTAGCTCTGCATGCTTGATCTGGCAGAGTTTTTATACTTCCTGACACAAAAATAAAAGGGATATGGGTCTACTGCAAGGCCATGCTACAGTGTTGTTTGGTCTGGTCAAGCTGTTGGAAGACTGATATACTTTTTCACTTTAAAAAAAAAAAAAAGAGTTATGGTAGATTATGTTTTAAAAAACTAAACAAAAACTAAACTTGCACAGTTTTGAGTGTCTTTTAAGATCTCCCCCTGTATAACCTGTGAGTCTCTGAGCTTCTGTACTGATTTATCATTAAAATTGCAGCAAAAACCAGCAAGTTGTGCACTCGTGCGCCAACTGCAATAGTAGTCCATATAGTCCATATAGTAGTGACCGAGTTGCACACAAAAAAAAAGTTATTATTTACGTATTAATCTTTTTTTCTTGTTTTGTTTTGTTAATTTTCCCCTCATGGATAAATCAACTCAGAGGCCCGGAGGTTAACGTTCTGCATCACTGCATAAAAGAGGGAAAAGTGGAAGGCACTGCTACACTTCCAATTCCACACAAACCTCTTATGCTGCAACACTTGTTTTGTGTCTCAGGTTGCTCATAAGCAAAAAAGCTCTCAGTGGTTTATCTTCTAATTGGAATCAATTTGGATAATGTTCCAGAGAACTAAAGTCAACCAAACAAACAAAACTGCAGGGATTGTATTTCATAGCTCAACGATCATTCATCTTCCATTCGGCAGCTCCACATCCTCCACCAGCATGCCCAATGTGTGGTTTCCGTTGAGCTCTTAACAATGACCCAACTCTTAACAATGACCCAGGAAACATATGAATTTAAATGTATTTTTAGCTTTACTCAGAATAAAAAGAAAAATGCACAGTTTCATTGTGTGTGAGTGTGTGTGTGTGTCTGCATCATAAACTTTTAAAGCACTTTTATTTGAATAATGTTATGGTTTGAGTGAGCTAAACTCAATCTCTGATAGCTGTGCTTCAGTTTTGATAAATTGTAACTGGCACCAATTAGCAGTCCATTTCTACATCTGTGACGTGACAGAACTCTTTTCTGCTCCAGTTGATTTTCATTTTGCTTTGCAGTCAGCACTGTTCACGACTGTTTACAGGAAAGGTGGTAGAGAAAGCCAAGCCCAGACATAGCAAGGGACCTTTTTCACTAGAGCTCCCTACAATCTGTAGTATTCACTGGTAATATGCCTTATTTAACTTTTGTTTTTTCTAGACAGCGAGTGGGCAGGACCAATTGCACTATAATGCATAGTCACAGTGTGGGCTGTGCATCCTTCTGTTCTTGGATCACAGCTGCCCACACTGGCACCAATCTGCTTTTTTGGCACTAGTTTGTAAGATCGTAACTGCATTTGTCTGACTGAATGGAATCAGTTGCAGGAGGTGAAATGGTAACTGGCATCTAACTTCATTATGAGTTAGATGCCAGTTACCATTTCACTTAATAAATGCATTGTGGGAGCTGGTGGGTGGAGTGAAGAACACTGCAAATAGGAAATGATGCAGTTGGAATAAGACTTAATAGCATTAACAAAGACCAAAAATTATATTCTGGGATCTGAATTAAAATATATAAAAACTTGAAATGAGTATTTGGTTAATAAAATATTAAATTAATTGGTGCAAACAAACACTGTATGTCTGAAAGAGGCCAAAAAAGCCAACTTAAGAAGAATGCAATATGGACAGAGACTGCTTAAAAGATGGAAGGAGGAGGAGTGACATAGAAAACGAAGCCTTTAACTGTCTGTCACCAGACAGTGTTCTGCTTATAAAGCATGAGCTGAAGAGCAAAATGAGAAAGCTCAGGATCCGCATTGATTTATGGAGTTTTTATATGCAGAGATGAAATGTGGCAAAAGATTTATGCTTTATATCCGCCATAATCATTCTGCAGCTATAGTGGTGAGGTTGATTGTGCCATTTATGTATATTAGAATTTCTGTGGTTTCAGCTTTGAGTGGGGTTCTTTCTGTTTCCCTTGGTCAGTTGTTTTCCTGCAGTCATTAAGTCACTCATTAGCTCCAAGCTAATTGCCCTTTCCATTTTTTTTCTTTTCTTTTTTTTCTTTTTGCCCTTTCCAGTTTGATGAATCAACCCATACTGTCCACGTGATCTGCTACCATTCACAAACAAATGACCACACAGACAGAATGCTTACTGACAATCATGCACACTTTGGTTTCATCTGAACAGTATGTTAAAAAAAAAAATGCTACATGCATTGGCAAAACCATAGCTACAAGGATTTAAAAAGTACTGTCAACAAGTCGTGAGCCACTCTGGTTTCTTTATATTTTGCTTCAAAAGGGCCAGACTTTTAAAGTGGTCTCGAGCCAACAGTTCCTCAAGCTTTCTGAAGGTCTTTCATAGTTTCTGTTTGGCTGCTTTTTCATTCATCTTCAGTCAAATCCTTGTACCTCACCCTTTTCAGAGGAATGTTTTTGAGTCTTTTAAGCCACTCAAGTGAAAAAGGCACCTAACTAACCTAATATGAATCAATGTTGTGTGTACACATAACAGTCGACTTAGCAAAGCACTGTTTCTAGCAGCTTGTCGCAAATACGCAGCATTTGTTCAGCTGAGTCTATGAAAAATGGCAAAGATATCAAAGTTTGATACACATAACACAGTATTTTTGCATCGACAATCTGATTCCCAAAGAGCTCTTAGCCAAAAACCTGTCCTATGTCAGCATAGTGCGCCTCCCCAGAGCCCAGACCACAACATTATTGATGCAGTGTGGGATCGTCCTGACAGAGAACAGAAGAAAAGGCAGCCAACATCCAAAGAAGGGCTTTGAATGACCTCCAAAGTTTACGTCAAAGTTTAGTTGAAGGGCCAACAGATAAATTAAACTGTGGTGTCTTAATGCACACTCAATCATCCTGGTAAGGAAATCCCAGGAAGTTAATTCTGTTCATCTGGATGTACTGTTTCTGGTAGGAGAAACATTTGTCAATGAAGCTGTGGTAAGCATTTTGCTACTGAGAGGCCCAACTAAAACATTACCAACATTAAGTACCCAGAGGACAATCAGAACATGCCAGTAAGCAGCTAAACACTTTCAACTCACTGAAATGAGTCTTCTCTCCCAAACAATAAACAATCTTAATGTTGAAGTTGTTTTTACAGGGAAATGGACGTGAAATAGATCATAATGGACTGTTTTGTGTGAGCTAGGCAGTGAATATGGTTGATAGATTTAAAATGCTGGGTGGAAAACCTGAAGCACCTGCATCTCTGTTTGGCCCCAGTATTTCTCTATCACCACAGTTTGCAATGTAGTTTCTATAACATATGACAGTTTATGATCAAGATCTTGCAAAAAAATCATAAAAGAGATATGGGCATGATATACTGGCCATTACAGTTTTAGAATTACCAATCCTGGCTATTTGAGAATTTCCATTATTAAAATGGGCAGTAAACTGTCCTTGTTAAATGAAAACAGATGAACTGGACAACTGTGAAGATAACTAAACCACACAGCCTAAGCACTGTAGTTGTAAAATGCCTAACTCCCACCAAATTAATATTGTGTACTTTGCTAAATTACCCAAGTAACTTAGTAAAGTACATCATTATTCAGCAACCATGCTGGTCTTAATGATTAGAATACAGGAACATTCACAAATTGCAGGTTCTTTGCAACTGTTGATGCTCATGGATTGTACTATTTAATGCCCTTGTTCGTTATGCTTAAACTAACTTTTTAATTTTTTTATTTGTTATGAAAATGCACAATTTGAAAATGTCTTGTTTGATGTGTACATGATATTTACATGCTTTTTCATTTGAAGCAAAGCACCAAATGCAATTCTGTGAGTGACAAGAAAATCATCCAGAGCAACGTCGTTGGATTTCTTTGTGAGTTTGAACTAGAAGTCCTTATGTGACCACTACCATTAAAGCTGTTGCAGCATGAACTTTTAATGGACTTACCCCTCCCTCCCTCTTGTTTATTTATGAAGACTAACCTCTATGGTAGAGAAAAATGGAAAAACAGATCTACAAGGATGGAGAAAGAAGTAATGATGGGGCGAAATAACAGATCAGCAGCATTTATAGTGGCTTTAATAACTAAATGGCATCAAGTTACACTTGCAAAACACTATTATAAACTAAAGCTAAAGCAATGAGTATCAGTGACAGATCTGAAAACCGCTTTCAGCTCTAACATATAGAAACATCTGACTGTTGCAGAACCATATATTATATATAGTTTGGACCTGGAAGCAGGGTTCATACGTCGTCACTTAACAACTGGTTATGTTTAAACAGTCCACTGTTTATATGGCAGATGGCAAGCTTACGTAACCATTTACTTTGGAGGAGGCTGTAAATCTTTGTGAAAAAAATCCGATACAAGTCATGGAGTCAGAGAAGCTCACTTCTTCCTGAGGACAGCAATACTGAGGTGAAATGTTGAGGATACCATGAACTTTTCTGTCGGTAAGCACTGCTGTTAGCTACTGTTATCCACTGTTAGCTGGCATTGGTGAAACTTTTTGTTTTTATGTGGATCTAACATTGTTTGACATTGATTATATTCTCGCATGAGAGTGAATATGAGAGCTTATTCGCCGAGTGTAAACGTTTGTCAGAGAGAAAATGTCATTTTTATGATACTGAAGCCTAACGTTAGCTGGCATAACAGCTTATAACCGGCTCATTGTTAGCTGCTGAAAATAAATAATTGCAACAATATCTGGAACAGATAAACATGTTTATACACATTTTCATGTGTTAGAGGGCTGGCTTCAGTTCAGGTGATGAATGTTGAGGTGAGGAGGAAGAGGATGACATTTTTTTTTTAAGATGCTTGTCACATTGTCGCTTTCCTTTGTATTTTCACTTCTATGGTAAAGGGGACCCCTTCTCAGATGATAAAACGTAGGTATGAATCTTCATATCTTGAGTCTGGAGGTGCAGTCATGGATTAAATAAAACGTGCTCACTGATATCTGTTTCAGTGGGTTCTCTTAAGAATCAATAGAGATTTGCAAGCATTTCACTCACTGCAGTAGTTTGTAGATTAACTGCAAAAGAGAGTTGTTTTATAGGCTGCAAACTGATTAGTCTTAGCTGACCAGTTTGGCAGCCTCAAGCCATCATTTGCCAATTTATAACTTGTTCAAACACAGTCATTACACAAGGCCTCCAACTTCCTACTTACATTTTCCACACTAAATTATTGGGGGAGCATGATAAAGCAAAAAAAAGCTCAATAAATTAAAACAGATCATGCAGCTTTACATAAAAGAGACCTCATTATTCATGCTACTTTTCCATAAAAGTCACCTTTGACAAGAGATCATCACAGACTGTGCCAGGAATCGGGAAAGGAAGATTTTCACTCAAATCTCTCTTTATCGGGTATCCGTGGATAACAGTGATACTCACCCACACATTACATCCTTTTCTCTCTTTTCCCTTTCCTGTTTTATGGCTTTAATAGGATCAATCAAGTGTAACTCAATCCTCATCTCCATCCACTTTCCCCTCCCATCTATGCCAATGGTAAGGCAAAGCCCTATAGATAGTATGGGCTGTGGTTTAATAACATAATTTAATTAACAATATCCTGATCAAATGTAAATGACAGGCAAAAGAGCATGACTGCTGAGAAAGCATCTTGACATGTTAATGTTTAGCAGAATGTGTTTTTTTTTTAAATAATAATCTTATCTTACATATTCAGTTAAGCTGTTTGGAGCTACTGTGAATAAATAATATTCAAAGTGGCTGGGAAAAATGTTCTTCGACCTACTCAAGCACTGAAAGCATTATCTTGTCTTCCTCATGTGCTAAAATGAGTAGTATTCAATGACCAGCCACAAAATTGAAGCCATCTCCATATTATTTTGTAGCTATTGTGTCACAGGAGTACTGTCTGGCACTGGGATGCTGTTAGAGAGCATCCTTTGTGTTATGTGGGTTGTATTATACATCCACTGAGCAGTTTCTGTGGTGTGGTAAGGTACACTGTTCTCTGTGGGATGCCACCACCATCAGGGGGTTGCTCAGTGTCCAATAACATGGGCAGTAATGTGTTAGAGTAGCGTCCATATGAATGCTAGGACCAAATGTTTCCCAGCTGAACATTTCATGATAATGAAATGTTATGTTATACAGTTCAGCAGTACCTATGTGATTCTTGAAAACCATTGAACTTACACAGGCTGAATTTTACTGCAATTAACCAGCAAATAGTCCACTTAAAATGCCCTATTGGGTGTTTTGTGAACGCTAGAATACCTCTCCTCATTTTTTATTCTGTTTAACTCAGCAAAACCTTTGATTATATCCTTGAGCTCTAACAAATGTGTTGAATCCATTTCCTTCCTCTCAATTATTTACATCAATTTCTTTTATTTCTTTATTTGCACATTGCTGTATATCTTGGCATGTTGCTGCCACCTATAGCTCAGTATAGAAGAGTCACAGCATTTGCAGCACTGCATTTGTCCATAAATCAGAAGTACATATGTGCCCTTTTGGACAACACAAACGAATTGGGGGAACACAGACAGAAAAATATATTTCACAGCACAACAACCAGTCATGGCAGATGGCCGCCCCTCCCTGAGCCTGGTTCTGCTGAAGGTTTCTTCCTGTTAAAAGGGAGTTTTTCCTTCTCACTGTCGCCAAAGCGCTTGCTCACAGGGATCATATGATTGTTGAGGTTTTCTCTGTTGTACTATTGAAGGGTCTACCGTACAATATAAAGCGCCTTGAGGCGACTGTTGATGTGATTTGGCACTGTATTAAATAAAACTGACCTGAAAAATTGAATTGAATTGACCTACAGAATTACAACCCAGGTGGGGGGTGAGGGAGCCCTGAACACTGCAATATTAAAATTACTGATACTGTTTATCAGCACAATTAAATAGGTGCTACAAAAACATACCGTCAAAAAAACAAAACAAAAAAAACACATAGAGATCTATGATACACCGTAGGCCACTTCCACTTCCAGCAGAGCTTCGACAGCATTCCGTCATAGACCGGGGACATTGAGTCTGAATGGACCATGTTCAGCACCTCCATTGGTGAACCTGCTGCACAGAGCTGTGGCCACAAGGTGGTTGGAGTCTGGCGTGGTGGTAACCCCCGAACCAGATGGTTGACACTGAAGGTGAGTCAACAAGCTGAAGAAGGAGTCCTATCTAGCCTGGTTAGCCTATGGGACTTTGGAGACAGCCAATAGTTACCAACAGGCCAAGCAGACCATGGTGGTTGTTCCCATCTTTAAAAAGGGTGACCAGAGGGTATGCTCCAACTATAGAGTGATCACACTCTCCAGCCTCCCAAAGGCAATGTCAGGGTGCTGGAAAGTAGAGTATCTGAGGTTCGACTAACAGATGGGTGGTCTCAGAATCTTGTCTCTGCTTTTCGTAGATTATGTCGTTCTGCTGGCTTCATCGGGTAGTGGATTCCAGCATGCACTGGAGCAGTTCGCAGCCACGTAAGAAGCGACAGGAATGAGAATCAGCACCTCCAAGTTTTAGTCCATGGTCATCAGCTAGAAAAGGATGGAGTGCCCACTCCAGGTCAAGGACGAGTTATTGCACCGTGGAAGAGTTTAAATATCTCAGGGTCTTGTTTATGAGTGAGGGGTGAGGGGATCGGGAGGTTGACAGACGGATTGGTGCTGCAGTAATGCAGACATGGTAAATCGAGAGCTGAGCGAAAAAGCAAAGCTCTCGATTTACTGGTCGAGCAACGTCCCTACCCTCAACTATGGTCAAGAGCTTTGAGTAGTGACTAAAAGAATGAGATTCTGGATACTAGTGGCGAAAATGAGCTTTCTCTCAGACCCAGGACACACTGGACAGATTATCTCTCGGTTGGCCTGGGAATGCCTTGGTGTTCCCCCAGATAAGCTGGAAGAGGTGGCTAGGGAGGAGGAGGTCTGGGCTTCTCTACTTAGGCTGCTGCCCCCCGACCCACATTTGTTATAGGTAGGTATTTATTTACTTGTTTACACTCTGCCCGATAATACCAGGCTGCTGATAAGTCATTCAGACTCCAGCAAAACAGCCTTTATACCCCAACATATACACACACTGTAGGTTTGGCACGACAGTAGAATTTCAAACTCTATACAGATATCCAGGAACATACTCTATTCTAAATACTGTTTGATGCCACGGGGGCTGAAATGACACATACAAAAAAACAAACTAAGAAACATTATGGCTTTTTTTGTTTGTTTGTTTTTTCTGAGAGAAAGCTCATTTCCGCCACTAGTATCCAGAATCTTCCTGCAGGCCCACCACCAGCAGGAGGCGCCGTAGGGGTCGGGTGCATTGTGAGCTGGGCGGCGGCCAGGAGCGGAGGCCCTGGCGGACCGATCCCCGGCTACCGAGACTGGCAATTGGGACATGGAATGTCACCTCTCTGGTGGGGAAGGAGCCTGAGTTAGTGCATGAGGTTGAGAGGTACCGGCTAGATATAGTCGGGCTCACCTCAACGCATGGCTTGGGCTCTGGAACCAGTCTCCTGGAGAGGGGCTGGACTCTGTCTCAGTCTGGAGTTGCCCCTGGTGAGAGGCGGCGGGCTGGGGTGGGTATCTTGGTATCCCCTCGGCTTGCTGCCTGTATGTTGGGGTTTCTCCCGGTGGACGAGAGGGTTTGTTCCCTGCGCCTCCAGGTCGGGGAGCGGGTCCTGACCGTCATCTGCGCTTATGCGCCGAGTGGCGGTTCAGAGTACCCAACCTTCTTGGAGTCCCTGGGTGGGGTACTGGATGGTGCTCCACCTGGGGACTCTATTGTCTTATTGGGAGACTTCAATGCTCACGTGGGCAATGACAGCGAGACCTGGAAGGGCGTGATTGG
>VOQK01020889.1:1532-18261 GCA_015052645.1 Benitochromis conjunctus
CTAGCTGGAAACACGGCAGCACAAAAACACCCGAAAGCCCCGTGCTTCCCATCTTCGCTCGATGTCCATCAGCATTTCATTGCAAGCCCAGAACACGGGAGGCAACGCTGAAATGCCAGAGAGAGGCAGAATAATAAAGGCACCCTGCGATTTTTCTAATTAGAGAGAGAGACGAGAAGACGCGTGAAGATGTCTTCGTTTCCGACAGCAATTACACAGCAGTAATGGCATTGATTATTGGATCAGATAGATGGTGGTGATGATACTGCTGGCGCTGATTTTCCTCCTCGAAATGGTCGGCTTGGAGATTGAACCAACGCAGCAGCTACTTCCGGAACAGGGAGAGAGGGGGGAAAAAAAATAAAAGACTGTCATCCCATAAACACGTCGCCGTTTCTCCTCCAGCCATCCGTCCGTCTCCCGATGGTTGAAACGCCTCTCCCCGTGCTCCCAGCGGCTGAGCAGGGAAGGAGCTCTGGCTGCTTTATTATTGACCAGGCGCCGCTGTCCAGGGTGCTGATCTCCCTCTGCTGACGTGCGCGCTGCGGCCACATGCGCCGGGAGCCCGCGAAGTACAAAACCCGCACCCGTACCCCTCTGCTGGGGACACCCGAATAAAACTCTAGCAAAGGTTAACCTACAAGTTCCGATTAAGCTTTCTAAAATAGCAGCTTGGAAGGAAAACTCAGTTTAAATGAGGTGCATGAGGTGGTAAATGAGGTGGTGTTTAGAGTAATTTGCATCTTTGGTTTAGGTAACCCTAACCCCAGTGGACACTTTTCTGGGCATATTTGCACTCTGCACTTTAAGAAAACATTTGCACATTAAGAAGCATGCTCTCAAATATTTATTGATTGTGTATTGATTTGTGTAATTCTGTCTTCCAGGCACCTGAGCAGCTACTGGTGGACAGATGCTGTAAGCTAAAGAGACAATATTAGCCACAAATGTAACTGTGGTTTAGAAACGTGTGGGTAATGTGAACATGGGTGCTGATGTTTAGTGGAACCTGCTTACTCCTTTGTCTTCTCCAGGGTGTTCGGACCCCTGGGGACACACTTAAGTGTTCTGGGAGACACCAAGGAGGAAGTTGGCGGTGAGCTGCCACCTTAAGCTTTTAAATTTAAACTTTGATAAATAAAAACAAGAAAACTTGGGCTGTATTAAATCCTGTCTCTGCTTGCGGTGATTCTAAGTCTTGCTGCTCATATGTCATTTGTCACAAGTACGTATTACACGTAATACAAAGGAGTCATACATCTTCATGGACACTGTGCCGATTTTTCTTGAAAGCAAGTAGGACTTTGAAACCCCTGAATCTGAACAGAGACAGAAGCTATTTGGTATCTGCAGCACCTATTCGTTCAACCGGTCACACACTCGAATGGATGCATTGGGGTAAACTTGGAGTTCAGCATCTTGCCCAAGGATACTTTGACACATGGACTGGAAGAGTCAGGGATCACTCCACCAACCTTCTGATTGGTAGACGACTAACTCTATCACCTGAACCACAGGTGCCCCAAGGCAAACAACACAACCAAAGACTGTGTTAATGAGTCCCACTAAACATGATGTATAAACATCTGTCTAAGACTAAAAATGTGTTCAAAGACAGTAAATATTAGCCAAATTCTATCCATTTTGGATGAGGTTTTGTAGTAAATTAATATCTAAAATATGACTTAGTTGCACAAATGAAAACAGTCGCAAACATTTTAATGCTTCATGAAAGACTCACAATCTAAGCTCTAGTAATTCTTTCATGAGGCATTAAAATGGCAAGGCATTTAGCTCAAACGTGCTTATCAGTGCTAATAAAGAACGATTTGGAACTAATGCTGAATAGCTTTGGCCGCTCAGGTCTTGTTAAAACCAAGAGAAGAATCCCTGCAGCCTCATCTAATGCAGGAGACACCCGGAGCCATAAAAAGGGTCTATACGTCACCATTTAACAAGCAGAAACTGTTGGGCACGTACAACAATGTGCTGTCTTTAACAGAAATGTTTTGACTTAAATGATTGATTGTGTGACCCGATTTGTTTATACTGCCTCCTAGTGGCCCTTCTTTAAATGACTGGAGAGCAGCGCTAACTGGCCAAGGAGAATGCAGCTGCACACGTGCTGTGCCTTGGAGTTTATTTGCCTGTAATCAACTCCTTTACTACTTTTGATAGCTCGGTAGTGATTGATCGGTCACAATGTTTCTTATTTCCTCTGATGTTTTAAAAGAAGCTAATTGGAAGGTGCCATCTTAAGTAAGCTAGTTCATTAATGGCGTGTGCTGCCTTCTCGGTAAGCTGCGCACTAGTTTGATTTATTTGACTGAATCTGCTGTCATTTGCATGGAGTAATATGCTTGTACATTTCTGTGATCTTTCAGTTTTACTCCGCTGATATTTGTTCAGTAAACCTTGCAAAGAAATCAAGGACTTGTCGGTTTACTGGAACATCAGCGTGTAAACTGGCTGTCTGGCTCTGCCTGAAATGCACTGCGAGGACAGCATGCATCAGTATAACTTGAATAGTAAAGATAATTAATAGAGCAAAGAGGAAAAAGTTGTGACAGTTCTTAAAAAAAAAAATAACTCCAGTATTTAGTGCGGTGAAATATTGTGTAATTTGATAGTTAAGTCATCTGAAATGTTAAACGTCTCTTGGGTGGAAAGTGCTAATAACTCTTCCTGATTTATGAGATAAATAGACACTGCTTTTTGGTAAAACGCTGTGATTTAAAATTCTGAAAGCAACTGGTTTAATACAACAAAGCTTAAATCAAACTACTAACAAAACTGCTGAATCAAGTACAAGTAATCAAAATTGCACTCAAGTACAGTCATTTTTCTTGCCTCTGGCCTCATATCTGGAGTCCTTTCCAGTTCTTTTCATTACCTTTTCCAACCCTGACAGCGCCGCTCTGCCTGCAGCGTAATTTCTGCAATACTGAGACCACATTTTACTTATTCACTCCCAAAGTTAAACTCTTAATGCAGTTTCTAAGCCTACTTCTCACAACCAGGAGTGGGTATTGAACCTTAAAATAACTAGTTTGACATTTAGGCCACGTTCAGACCCAGTGTAGCCCTGCAGTGAGATTCAGCACAACAACAATGCAGGGTTGGCAAAAAAAAAAGTTGAACCAAACTTTTGCTGACAGATCGTCTGGCAAGATGTTGAGTTGGTCTGTCAAATACATGCTGCACTTCTACCTCACAGTGTAAACAGGTGTTACAAGGTTCCCAGAGTTATAAAATCCGGTCTGACAGTAATGCGTGAATTACTGACTGATCCAACAGGGTCCATAGAGCTAAAGAGTCAGTGGGTGTGTGTGTAAAAGTGTCAGATATTTTATACACAAAAATACACAAAATGACAGTAAAAAGAGGCCAATCATCACAGGAAGAGAGCAAGATAATCGTGGAGATACACAAAAGGAGACCTAAAATGACCACAAAGTGACACAAAACAGGTACAGAGACTGAAACATCTACAAAAAACATAAAGTGAGAACAAAAATATATATCATTCCTCACAAAAAGGAGAAAAAGACAACAATAAATAAAGACTTAAAACGACATTTAAGTCTCAAAAGTTGACATCGTAGAGATGCAAAACAGTTGGTGAGACTAAAGCAACTAAATAGAGACACAGTGACAATGAAGAAGGGATGATGGGAAATATGAAGAGACACAAAGTAACCACACGGACTCAAAACTGCTGCAACAACAGAAACATTTGTAAAGACACACACAACGACAACGCAAAACAATTACATTGACAGAACAACAAGAATGAGGAAATGCAAAAGGACTACAGAAATTGCAACAAGCACTAATCACAAAGAAACACCAACAAAATAGACAAAATGACAACAAAAGCAAATTAATGATCACATTTAGTAGATCACAACAATGATGGACAGACACGTAACCACAAAGAGACTCAAAATGACCACCTAGAGATACAAAACAGCCACAGAGTCTTTTCTGAGGAGAAACGAAAGGACAAAAAGCAGTAATCCGTCACTTAAACAGACAAAGACAACCACAAAGACACACGGGAGGAACACAGAGATTCAAAATGGCATTAAAGAGGAAGAAGATGGTCAGGCAGAGACTCAAAACAGCTGGAGACAGTAAAACATCTGAAAAATGACACAAGATGACAACAACACAGGCCAACACATAAAAAGACCAAGACGAGATATGAAAGGACAACGAGACTCTGAAATGTCACAAGTCACACAAACCTAATGACCAAAAAAGATGCAAAAAGCAAACAGAGATACAAGCAGACCGCAAAGAGATGAAAAAATGAGGCCAGTCATCACAACAAGAAACTAAGTCAACCATGAAAAGACATAAAAGGACCACAAAGAGACTCATAGAGTCATAAAATGACAACACAGGGATACAAAATGACATGAAACACAAAAGAAGACCACTATGTTAACTCACAGAGTTGTAAAGGCCTCTTTGAGGGTCATGGTTGGATTACTGAATTAGCCCACAGGGCTCAGAGAGTCACAGAGTCACAGGGACCACATGCAAAGTGTTATACATTACAAAAACAGTGAAGAAAGATAAAGGAGCTCAAAATATCACCAGCAGTGATGGTTATTGATATGGGTTGCCCAGGGCGGCATCGTGGTGGGGGCAGCATCATGGGCATCGGCAAAAGAAAAGTTGCTGGCACCCATGCTGACCCGACATCATGCCAGCGCATTTTTGGGATTGCATAGGCATCGATCACTTTTCTATTGCCCATTTGCGGGGAGTAAGGGCGCCCTCCATTTGTGGGGTGCGCCCGCTGCTTGCCGCACAGGGAGGAGAGGGCTGAGGTGGCGGGGGTTCTCCGGCTGGCTGGGGCTGCATATAATAACCAGCTCACAAAATAAAAACAAACCAACAAACGGAAAAACACCAGACATTATGATATAGACTTATAATTTGTGTTTTTTACATTCTATCACACAGATATACTCAAAAAGTGAGCGTGAGGGCCCTCAGTGCGCCCGCTTGCTGCTGCTGTGCTGAAGTCTCACACACAACCTGTCAAAAGGGGAGGGCCACATTTCATTTATAATGTTGTCAATCCAAGCCCATTATGTACTAATTCTTTTGTCCTGGGTTGTTCTAAATCCCAGAAAAAACCCTATACAAACTGAATCTGTGCACTAAGGTCTGTTAGGTTATGTTGTGGTGATTCTCAGGTTGGGGGATGGGTGTTGATACTGGAAAAATTAACACCAATGGAAGATGGACAAGAAAAGGTCCAAGCATCAGGTGCTCAGGTTAGAAAAACAAGAGAAGAGGAGGAGAAACGAGCAAAGTATTCAGGTAAGCAGACGTGTCTTTGGATACTGGCAGGTCATGTGTCCTGAAATTAGTTAGTAGGGATAGGGAAAACTTCTGTTTACGTTTGTTAGCCACTTGGCTATGATAGTAAACAGTCGACACTGATGTGGCTTATTGAATCTTTTGGATGGTGTTCAGCACAATATTGATTAGCCATTGTTGATTGCTGACTTGTCTCCTAATCTCAAGAGACACGTGAGGGCCAGAAAAAGACATAAAATGACCACAGAGACACAAAAAAGCAGTAGAGTTCAAGATCTACAGGAAGAAACTAAATGACAACAAAGAGGCCAACTACCACACAAAGAGATAAAGACTACTGTGGAAAGAAAGAAAAACACCACAGAAAGACTTGAAATGTTACACACAACAAATGACCATAAAGAAATAAACCAACAACAAAAAAAAAAGACACAAACTGTCAACCGAGCTACAAGAGGACCACAACGAGTTGGAAAAACGAGGCCGTTCAGCACAAAAGAGAACGAGTCAACCATGAAAAGACATGAAAGGCTCACAAAGAGACTCAAAATGGCTTTAAAGGGTTGCAAAATGAAAGTGGACAAACAAGAAGACAAAGTTGCCACTGTTAACTTTACAGAGTTGTAAAGAGCTCAGAGTCAAAGTCAGTCGGTTGCTGTACAAAGTGTCACACATTTTAACTACAAAGAGACACAATATGACATGAGGAAAACCATCACAAAGGACACCAATGCAACAACAAAAGAACAAGGACCGCAAAGAGACTCAACATTACATGAAAATGCTTCAAATGACCACACAGATCTGCAAAAAACAAAGCTACTGATAAATGACGTACGAAAACACAAGATAATGTCAAAAGAAATCCCTCATCAGGAGACCAAGGCAACTATAATTAGATAACAAATGATGAAAGAGAAGCTTATAGCAGCCACACTAAATAAAATGACCATATAGAAACAGCTATAAACAGAGAAAATGACAACAAAGCTACGAAAAGAGCACAAAGAGACACAAACACAAAAGAAGGCGGCAATCACAGAGAGATCAAGATAATACCACAAAAACAGACAAATTAAAATTAAGACATAGAAAATGTCCACAAATGCACAATATGTCAACAGAGAGAGATAAACGGCCACAAATGTGAAAAGATTACCACAAAGATGTCATAAAACAAAATGTCCCATGAAGATCGATACTCAGAGTCACTGTGTGTCTGATGAGCCATTAAATATGCCAATCTGATACTTCAACAAAACCAAAACGTGTGAAAAAGAGAATTTGCGGTTTTATGTGGGGTTATGTTTGAGCAGGACTATTTCTTGGCGGGAGTCCCAGCCAAGCCCTCGCCAAGAAACGGTCCTGAACATAGCTGCTGCCGGCTGTGGCTTCATATCTACTGTATAAACAGTGATATCAGCCTTCTCATCTAACTCTTTTTTGGGAATGTTTTCTGCCCTTTTCCCAAGGCATATTCAAAGGCTTGATGCTATGGATCTTGCTCAAGGGCAACCCAACATGGTAGGTGGATGAGCACAGGTTCTCAGCAAAAACAAGGCCAGGTATGGGCCAGATTTGTCAGAACCACTATAAATACAGTTTCTTATTCAGTGCTTTTGCTGCAGGTTATTTTTAGAGAGCCACAGCAAAAGTTGGCTTCAAATAAATATCACCAATACTTGAACGAATAATTCAGTCTCGGAAAATAAAGCAGCTTATTGTATCTTCTTGCCTTGAGGCAAAGGTGTTAACCTATGAACCACAATTCTCCAAATACACAAAACATGTACAAAATTAAACGTGTTGAAGTGGATCAAATGTTTTCTATTTAACACAAATAAACAGTAAAAGCTAAACTCTTCTCTTCACATATTTACCTTGAGGTCAAATTATTAAACCAATGGGGCATGTTGATGTAGACAGTACATGAGGGGACAGAAATAGACTTTAACTGCATTCCTTTTTCTGAGTGCACCACCAATACTACTTATTTTGAAGTACTTGTAAAGGTGATTAAAGTCTTGTGTGTAAAAATGGATTAAAACATCCCCAATCACCCAATGCTATGAACACAATGTGAAGAAATAACCACTTTGACTTTATGTCTCTCTATTGTGTTGAAGAGATATTAACTGCAGTTGAAACAGGGCTGGGCTATACTTTTGTGTAGTACCACTGTTTACCAGAAGCTGGTGCAGCGAGTTGAATGTAAACCTTATTTAATTAAGCAAATGATTATCAACATTATCTCTGCCAAGAAAAAAGTTATTTCGTCAAGCTGTGTCTTCATTGCTATATAACGAGGGACATTGTTACACATCTAGTGACATAGTACAAAACCTTTATGTTGGAAAATACATGTAGAAGAACATGCATCAAGAGCTAAGAAGGGGAGGAAGGGGACTTTCATGCACAGCAAAGCCCATTAACATTAACTACAAAGAAGAGAAAACTCTAATGTCTATGAAGAAATATATAGCTGCGCAAGCCTCGGAGTTGTTGAAGGACTCAAACTCTGATAATCTGTGCTTCAATCCACCTTCAGAAACAGATCGGGAAGAAGAAGCTGATGAATCCGGTGGATCAAAACATGACAATCATAACAGTTAAAAACAAAACAGAAGTTCGGCGAATTACGGAGTTGACACTAAAAGCTATCACCCAAATCGTGGATGTGCCAGATTTAAACAGAAAATGGGGCAAAGAAGACATGTGCGGAGAGGAAGGGCATCCATTCGGTAACCTGTGGATACAACGGTTCAACTTCAGGCAGAGAAGTTTCAGATTCTGAGTGGTTCCAACACTTGAGGGCTTCACACACCAGACGCGTAAAATCCATGTGAATATTTTGTGTGTTAAAAATATTTTACTGACGCACCTCTTCTTAATGCAGTCATTCACACCGACCACGTGGCATTGTTTAATCTTTTTTTTTAACTAAGCTTGATTTTTCAGATCAGAATAAACGAATCTGACCAATCACACCACTGCATTTGGCAACAAGTGCACCGCAGCTCAATACAAATAGTAAAATAACACCTTTTCACCTCAGACACACAGCTTGATGCTGCTCCGGGTCAATCGACTCTTTAAAAGCATTTCTCTGATGTGTGAGTTCAAACTGCTTCACCGAGTGAAATATGTACGAATACAGCTGTGATACAGCTTCGACTCCTGGATCAAACCATGAAATTCTCCCTGCTGCTGTCTTCTCCTGAGAACTGGATGAACCCAGAAACTCCATTTCTTCCTTGTCTTGTTTAAAAAAACCCAGATTATTGCTGGTCCTTTCAACAAGTCTCTTCCTGTTAAAAAGCAGTTCTTCCTCCCCACCATTCCCAAGTGCTTGCAAATAGCGGATTGTCAGATTGTTGGCATTCTCTCTCTAATATTGCGGAGTCCTTACATTACAATGTAAAGAGCTTTAAGATGACTGTTGCTATGAAGTGGAGATATATACTGTAAATACATTTACATTCAGTAACTTGTAATGCATGATTGTGCATAATAACAGCTACAGTTTAAGCAAACACAACAGAAAAAAAAATATTTTTAGTGAGTAGTGCGTCAGTTTTCAAACTCCAACAATAAATAAGATTCACACCGTATGTTTTATTTTTAATTTACATGAATAAACCAAGGCTGCTCCTTTATTGATACTTGATACTAACAGACCCTGAGATGAGATTAGAATTCATTACATTTCAGCCAATACACACCACCCACTACTCTGTAATATAGATTTATCCTCTATAAAGTGGACCTTAGCATGCAAATCTCTATTAATATCTGCACAAAACTCTCAGAGTTGGCCAGTCGCTCCACAGGCGTTGTCCTTGTGTCAGGTTGTGAGGCTGTAAATGATGCTGTAAAGAGGAGAGGAGGAAGCTGCCGCGCTGCTTTTTATCAGGATGGTGCGACAAGGTAATTAGGGAAACATCAGAGGCTCAGGTCAAGAGGTCACTTTAATCTGCAGCTTTCAGAGAAGAAGATGCCTCACTGCGTCTCTCTCGCTCGCTCGCTTTCGCACACTTTGTATTCCCCGCCATGGCAGCACTTCCCACAAAATCCCCTGTCACATTGATCTTGATTGATTTTTCACACTCTGCTTGTTACAGTTATGGATTTATTTTAAGCGTAACATTTGTTTTGCGATACAGTGCCAGACTTCAGCTATCATGCCACCGTTTCCTTGTATCTACAGCTATATTTGTATGTGCGCTGTTGCAGCAAGGTAATGATTAAGCTGGGATGCAAGTGAGTGGCCCAGGTGCTTGTTTATAGATTTTTGACCATCGCAAAATTGGTAAAATTCAATATGCTCACATTGTTTGCATACAGAACGCTGGAAAAAGGTGTAACGCTCATGATTCTTTCTAACATAAATTAGCATTACACAGCACAGAAATAAATTATTTTGCAAATAAACTATTACATTGTGTGGGAGGGCTTGTTATGACAATGCTGTGGGGGGTAAAGTAGGCTACTAACATTTATGTTTAATGGTCTGTAAACTTGATTTCCTCAACTCATCTTCTACCTTTCCCTTCCCCATTCTTTCTCTGCCTCCTGTAACTCATTTTTAAAACTATTTTCTTTATATTGCCCATCAACTGCAGCGCTTGCTCCCAAATGCTTTTTCTTCTTCTGATGTATCAACAGTGTCAAATGAGCTAAATTACCTTCTCACTAACACCGCCCATATTTTCCAAATATGTCAGTTAGACTGATATTGTCCCAACGTCTTCACCATGCCATTTATTAATCATTGCTTGGTTGCTCTCATTAGATGTTTGTACAACTACATTGGAGTGGTAAAAAAACCAAACATTTCAACCATCTGTCTGGTAGCCTTAGATATAAAAATATCACAAGGCATTACTCTTACCCAAGTCACTATCTGAACAGTTTTCATTATGAAAGCATTTGCATGGCTTATCCATTAATTTTAATTATCTGAGACATTCATCTATTACTTACCTCTTTCACTAAAATAAAAATGGTAGCTTCAGCAGGCTGTGTGCGAAAACAGGGCCATCCAAGTTTTCTTAAATAAGTCATACTTACAGTGTTTGCTTGACTGATACAGGTCTATAATATAAATACATTAAGCATTTACTGTAAGTTGATTCTATAGCAGACACAGAAAAACAAGTCAATGATTTTTAACCAAAAATTCATGGTTTCTGGATCCAGACTTATTTTGAAGTTTGTTATGTTTGTTTCTGCTTGGTTGTCAAGTGTGTGTAACCTTTCTTTATGCTTATCGGTCTGCCCCTCTGACAAAAACATTTATCCCTTATATTTGGCAAAGTATTTCAATCTTTATTCTTGTAATCTCAGCTAATTGTTTGAACTGTTTAGCTGTTACATTTAAATATTTAACATTTTTAGCAATTACTTTGCATTAATATGAGTCAGTTTAATATACAGTAGTACACATGTATTATTCTCAACTAAATCTGTTACTTTTAGCCAACTTAATGTTACTTGTAGCTAATATTACTAAAATGGTTCATTAGTTACTTTTAGCTAACTTTGTAAATCTGTTACTTTTAGAGAGCTTACTAACTCTAACACTTTGAGCTAATTTTGTTACTTGTAGCTAACATACTAAATATGATAAGAGACCTTATGAACTCTGTTACTTTTAGCAAACATACTAAATTCATTACTTTGAGCAAACTTACTCTTACGTGTAGCTAATATTACTAAAATGGTTCATTAGTTACTTTTAGCTAACTTACTGAACTTTTTGTAAACTTACTTTTAGTAAATATTAGAACATTTATTCATTTGACGTTTTATATGTTTTGCTAATTGTTGAAATGGTTGATTTATTAACTTCACACATTTAAAGGTTTCTACACATTTCTAAATATTTTAACAATCTTTTTATATCTTAAAATCTTGTGTTAGTTTTTGGTAACGATTTGGTTTATTCTTTACTCCAAGCTAACGTGAATGCGTGTATTACTTTGACCTTAGGGGAAACTAATTGTAATTGTTTCTAAAAAGACAGCTAACTATTAATAACAGTTTAAGAAATGGACAATCATCCCAGTGGTTAGTAAATGATGCAAATGATCTTAATCATTTCTTTGCTACTGGTGCTACTGGAGTCTCCCGTAACCAAATAATTTGGTGATTGTTTCTTCACGTGAAGGTGAAGGCATCTTATGACAGTGACATACCAATTTAAGACTTGAATGCTCGGAATAACTCCTTACATCACCTGCACTGCCCCTCCATCTGAGATGTAACAACATGCATCCCTGCTCTGTTTCATTATTGATAGGCAATATTGACCTGTTTGTCTCTCTTAACTGATGAGAATGATTTACCTTCCTGTTTGTCCTGGCTGAGCTGTGAGAAGAATCTAGATACAGACCCAATAAAAGCATACAGGTTTGTTCTCAGTAACTCCCAGCGTCATAGAAAAACTTTCACCATTGATGCAGCAGGTATGTATACATAAAGACAAAGCTGTCCTAAATTAACAGTATTGGTAATTACCAAAATAATTTTTAGTGTTGCTTTAATGATGAATCCACCAGGAGCAAGCTCTTTCATCAAAATAAAGTTTTGAATAATAGAATATAATTGTTGTTGTCCATAAATTTTAAAATTTACTGGTTTACTAAAAAGCTAAAAAAAAGGCACATTAATATCTTTTGATTAAGATGCTAAATTACAGTTATTAATTTGCCTCCCTGCACAGAAAACATGAGTTTTAATTGTTGAATACGCTTGATTAATTTTTGACTTCTCAGAGAAGTCCAGAGTCGTCTCAAATTTGGATATAAAAACGTGAACGGTATAATTCTTTACTTTTAAACACGTTTCTGACAGATTTCTAAAATATTTGAGGTTTGTTTGTTTTAATGACAGGTGGTCACAGAAATTTCTTAAGCACTGTATTCCATTAAACCAACAGTTTTTCGGGGGTTTTGGTGGCTGTGCGAGTCTGAGACGTCATAATACAGGCTCAGTGAGGTCAGTTTATATTTTTATCATAAGTCATCTGTTACCAGTTTTTGTATTCACACGAACTGGGAAAGTATGAATGACAAAGTTTCCGAAATGAAAATTTATTTTTACCTTTTTACATTTCAACAACATTTATCCTCTCGTGACCCTCCGTATTTATAAACGTCCCTCTGAAGGGGCTCAAACCCTAGTTTCAGAATCAGTAGCTAATTGTACAACTCTTAATACCAAAGAGTATGTTTTATTTGTGCAAACTGACAAACATATTTGTTGGATTCATTAAAACATTTTTATTTTGTGGCCTAAATCAAATTTGCATCATTAGTGCTCAAAATTAGCCTTGGGACAGACACAACTATTTCATTCCAGAGCAGAAAATAACAGAATCTGTGAACCTTTCGTTAAAAAAAGTAACCGTTTGAGTGGAACTCATGGTACTTAAGGTTTATTTTTAGCTTTGGTTTGCCAGTTTGTTTTTACCTTAGGGGTTGGCTTGTTTATATTGAATTTGAAAAAACATAGTTTAATATATCTTTGAGCCTTGCACTGTAAACTCCAGTGGATTCTGAATGCAGGGCTTTTAGTTGTGATAGTAGAGTATCCTCTGTTGGAAATACTACATAACAGGAAGCAGTTTGTTGGTCCCTACTGATCTGAATACCATGCCCCATGCTGACAAGCTATACATAATTAGCTCTGCCTAACGGACAAGCCCTTGTAAAATCCATTCACCAGAATGCTGTGATATAATGGACCAAATGTTTTAAGATCCTGTCTTGATGCGCTTGCAGAGCCCATGCTATATCTGTAAGAGGACAGATGGCCATCCCTGTTGGTGTGATTCTCCACAGCTTCTCCAAACTAATACACCCGGCATATGGACATGCATCACAGGGTGGGGGACTGGCACCGGGCCCTTGGGACAGCACGCTGACAGGACAGGGGACAGTTTCTAAAATGCTGGTTTCCAGCCACCGGATACACTCAAGACCCAAAGCCCTTAGCAGGCATATTTCAGTTACATAAATGTTCCTGCGTCTCAGGAAAATGAACCCGCAGGTGCTCGCTGGCGGGCTTCATCAAGCACCAGAGATTAGGTCACGCCTTTCGTGAAGCGGGGGGCAGCGGTGCTGGTGACAGTCTGCCATGGGCCATTAAGATGAGGGCAGAAGAGCAGTTTATCCTCATTTAGGATAACCTTGGTTGAAAGGTATCAGGATAATTTCCTTGTGCGTTATCTCTATTCTCCTATCAGAGTGTTCTTGAGCTCTCCTTCTGCTCTCGCCACACTACCCCCCCCTCACCCAACCACCCACCCACCCACCACCACATTTCTGGACCGATCCCAGCTAAAGGGATTAATGGCCTTCTGAAGGAATATCACGGGATATAACAAAACCTACTACTAGAATGAATTAATTTCACAGCTGCCACGTCGATGCAGTCCACCTTCAGCTGGGAGCAAATCAATCTGTATGATGCCAGTCACAGGGAAAAGGCACCTCTGTGTAGAGATTCTTTGCTTGTCTTGAGGTATTTACTCATGTCAGAGAAGGGCTGAAATAGCAGTGAGTGGTGGAAAAAGACATGGCAGCTGCACAGACTCTGTACTGCCATCATGTGGCAAAAGGTGGCACATTAAAAGTCTCAACAGCAACCTGGCCCCACAGTTTAAATCAGCTTTAAAGGAAGAATTCACATTACCATCACAAAGTTGCAAAAGTGTGGTTTCCACAACCGGTTTGCTTTACACAGTGACAGCACAATTACATTAAGAAGAAGCTAAAATGAAAGCTTTCTGTACTCAGACAAAATGTTTACTTTGCCACAATCTTTTTAAATCTGGCAGCTGCTGAAGGCTGCGAGGGTCTGGGCTTCCCTCGACCACAGAGTAGAGCCTCCTTTCGTAAAGAGCCATTTGAGGTGTTTCAGCCATCTGACCAGGTTGCCTCCTGGGCAGACTCAGGACACGCTGGAGAGATTACATCTCTTGGCTGGCTCAGGAACTCCTCAGCGTCTCCCCAGAAGAGCTGGAGGAGGTGGCTGGGGTGAGGGAGGTCTGGGTTTCTTTGGTCAAACTGCTGCCAAGACCAGGAGAAGTGACAGAAAACAGATAGATGCAGCTGTCAGCAAGTCACTTTGGTATTTGTAGGAGTGATACCTGCAGGGCTGTGTCTAATATGGAGCACAGAATTTAATCCACTGCAGTTTTTTACTACTAACATCCATCTTCTTCCACTTATACAATTCAGGACTAGCACAGAAAGATAATCCCTCTGGGTTTGAACCCAGAACCTTCTTACTGTGAGGCAGTGGTCTCAAACCACTGCGCCATCCTATGGCAGAGATGGAAAAGTTTACATATGGGGCAAAGGAGGGGCAAGAGGTCTAGGTAGGGTAGCACATACCTGATCAGTGAACTATGACGAGGTGTCCCCTATATGTAAATTGAGTCAACAAAATAGCCACAAAATTGTTTATTGTATCATTGTTTTGTCTAAGAAAACAAATACATGTTTTAGGTAGGTAGGTTTAGACAATTGGTATTTATTGGTATATATACACAATTGGTACAATTGGGACATAAAAATTGGGGGGCAAGGGGCAACTGCTGTAGAGCCTTGCCCCTGGTGCCGTCCTGTATTGAATATTATCTTGAAGTCTGGGATGCATGTGATTCACGCGGACCCTACCTTGAGGTGCTTTCACATGGCTCTGATGAGATGTGTCTAACTGTTACAATATTGCCTGGTCAGCAATGTTCTGGGGAAAATATGCCTCGGGATGTTAATCACAAGTGAACAATGGCTGGAGATTGATTTACTTGAACAGAGCTCTGATGAGTCAGTGAAATCCACCCAACTATCAGCTGAGCACCGCTACAACGGGAAGGCACAACTCACGGAAATCTGACCTTTTGCACGCAGTTAACAAGCTCAGTGTTGCTAATCTGCTTCAGCTTGATTGACGACCTTGAAACAGGATCTGAAACATTTCAATTCACACGTGGACCCTAACAAATGCTCCTTGTCAGTAATTCTATTAATGATTATCCATCAGCTGACTCCCTTATCGCCCTCCAGGTCATTGGCAACCCGCGATCACGGTTAAGTTTTATTTTGCAATGTTCAAAAACTGAGAGAAACAAGTTTTTTTTCTTTAGCGTTACAGTTTTTCTGTTTAAAGCTTTTCCATTTGGCTGTTTTATTAAAACTGAAATGTAACCCTAATTGTAGAAGGGCTGCCAAGAACTTAGTGAATGTTAAGTTCAAACATCATGCATTTATTAAACTGCACATTTTTACAGGGGATTCCTTTGAACTTAAAAATAATAACTGGAGAAAAATATTTTAAATAAGACTTTGTAGACGTTTGAAGTTGTCTGATAGTTTGGCTTAGAATAGCCGCTGTTTTTTTTACAGAGAAGTTGATTTCATAAGGTACAGTCCTCATCGTCTCAACTGACACTTTGGTCACATCCCACCCAAAGTAGATCAGCTGAGACTCTTCGATATCCACAGACAGGCAAATGAAGGCAACCATTAACAATCCTCCCACAGAATTATCTATCTAAATACCTTTATTTACCCCCTCCAGTACGACGCAGTGGAGAGACAGCGGAGCGATTTCCTCTGACAGACTGCTTCGCTGTCACAAGAACAGGAAATCTTTCATACCAAACTTTGATTTTAAGTTTATTGGCATTTAAAATTTTCATTTATTTATTTTTATTGCATGTTTGAGGTTCAAAGTATTTATTGAATGTTAAATAGATCTTTTACAAAACGAGTTTTAGGTTTTGACGACGCACTGCTGTAAAACGGGTGTATTGATTATTGGCAAGATGAAACGAGCTTTTAGTTTAAGACTGTTTTATTTTGATTGTCTTGTTTTCATAACTGCAGAAATGGACTGGCTTTGGGTGCATGACATTGCATTAGTGATTCAGATCACAGTGGTACCGTTTTAGGAATGAATTTAGGAATCTTATTTTGAAAATTGACCACTCCATTTCTATGTTTGACTTCCTGCCTCCCTCATTTTCTTCAGTTACAGTCAGCTGTCTGTGGGGCGTCTGGTGGAATTGCAGCCATCGTGCTGGCTGGGTTAATCAGAGCTAACACAGCCAGTGTGGTCCCAGTCCTTCAAACAATGACGCAAAGAAAAAGAGCGTCCAATTTTACATTTTTATTATTTGGAAAAATTAAGTCTCAAAAATTCAACTTACATTTGAATAACAACTGCACACAATAATGCTTAACATCTGTCATAATGTTTTGCTTACGAGAACTCCAAAGCAGCAGCAAGGAATTCATTATCAGTAAAGTCGACAGGTTCAAGTAAGACATGTAATTACAGCTCGTTAGTCCTTTAAGTTAAAAGCCATTCAAAAGAG